>BSBK01014374.1:0-128477 GCA_027943335.1 Chamaecyparis obtusa | reverse complement strand
GTGTGTCTCAATGACAACTAATATGCAAATGCATTATCCTAAGTAAACTTAAGTAAAGTTTAATTAGTGAATATTTAATTATACCAACACCATGGAAACAAATAGTGGAGATATACTCTCTAGAAGACATGTAAGAAGCATAATTATTTCTCCCCTAAAACAGATAAATATTTTTAAAAAAGTAGTAGATAAGTTCAAGGAGGAAGGTTTAATGAATTTAAGGTCCAAAGAAAGAAAAGAGATGAAAGATTATTGGCCTTGTTAAGATTTATATCACCCAACAATGTAGATGATCCTGAAGGGGAATGCACTTAGATAGGAAATTAAAAAAGAAGAAGAAGAAAAAAAATAGACGTGAGAGTAGAAAATAAATAAGGTTGCCCCTCTCAAAAGGATTCTAGAGCTAAGGATGTAGCAAGAGACATGTAAATCGGGAGGCAACAAACCCTCGATGAATTATTGGGGGATAAAAAAAGATAAATAGAAGGCTTGGGCCTATGTTATTAGTATCTAATAGATACTAATTTTTATTCTTTTTTGATGAATATTATGTAATGGAATGTAAGGGGCTTGAATAACTCATTCAAACAACATTTTCTTAAATGTTGTTTTTGGAAAAAGAAAATGGACATCTTGATGATCCAAGAAACAAAGATGAAGGGATTTTAGAAAAAAATGTTAATAATATATGGCCTACTTCCAATTTATTAGTGAGTGATGCTAAAGGATCCTCAACAGGTCTTGCTATTCTTTGGAACCCTGCTAGGATAATGGGTTCTCTTGATTTATCTACTAAAAATAACCTTATTGTGGCTATGGAAGACATTTATCAGCTGAAAAATGAAACCTAATTAATGTTTATGATCCTAATTCAAGTCAAGAAGGTTTGAGTTGTGGAAATATTTGGCTAATAACATGCTAAGTAAAAAATTGGAAAAGTGGATGATGAGAGGAGACTTCAATTCCCCTCTCTATCCTTAAGAGATTTGGGAAGCTAGGAAGATTTTTCCGATAGTATGGTGGACCTAGAAGACTTCATAAATATAGTTGGTCTTATGGATGTTGACCTCAAAGGTGATAGGTTTAATTAGAGTAATAAGAGGCAAGGGAACCATCTTATTCAAGTAAAATTGGAAAGGTTTTTTTATTTCAAATATTTTTTTTTAGTTTATACCTAGCACTTTAGTTAGCAGAATAAAAAGATAAAAGGATACAAGATCACCTTATATTAGGCCTCTACCACAAGAGAAGTACCCTCTTAGGACACCATTCACCAAAACAAAGCATGATGGAATAGTGACACACAAAAAAAATAATCTTTAAAAACCCAAAATACTAATAACTTGATCAAGTTTCTTTAAATTCAAATAACTCGATCTGGTTATGGCTTGGTAATTACCAAGCCTAAGTTCAAAAAAACCCAATTGACTTTTATAAATTGAAGAGATTGTTTGTTGCAACCAAAAAGTGCATTCTAAACCCTTGGCCATGGACTGAGAGCAACCACTGAGAGCTAAATTACCATGAAACTCAATTGTGTTTTTAATTGAAATAGAAATTTTTTAGCATTTGTAACAAATTTCCACCATGTCACATCGTCACATAGGTTAGTATACCGAAACAATGCATCTTTTATTTTTGTTTAAAATTTAATTGTAATAGAAATTTTTTTGATTGATTTTTTTTGATAAATTCATGGAAGATTCTCAAAAAATTTCCCCCAAAAAACACACACAACAATAACAAGTCCTTGAAGAGAGAAACCCTCTATCTCCTCAACAACAAGAAGACCCTCAAAACCCTCCATCTTCTCTAATAGACCCCGTACAAACCACACCTGAGGATCTATTAAATTAATTATCACAGAGAACAACCCAAAATTTTCAATTAGTGTTTAGGTTGAGGGCCTCTGAGCATGAACATCATTCATTCCTTTCCACAACCCTAGAATCAATGGTCAATAATGCCAAGGAAGTTTCTAGAATAGTCACAAAATGGGGTACGTATAGGGATAAATGTCTTGTATTCTATTCTATTGGGATTTCACATGATGGGATGCAACTAAAAATTGATAAGTAAAGTAGATATACATGCTCTTTTCACTGATCTTAAAACCAATGAGACCCTAGCTCTTGATTCAAATAGGTTTCCTATACATTGGTACAATCACGTCATGCTCAAAACTACTTTTTGGGATAGGTGGTATATAGTCTTCCACCAACCACCTTGTAATAATTATGAGGTTTCACTATTTTTTTTGGGAAATTATATTATGAGTTTATCCTTGGTGAGTAGCCAAACTACTTTGACATGAGGGAGTTCCAAGGTAGAGGTAGAGGCTCTACCTAGGATAGACTAGGAGTTCAGAGGGTAGTTGATCCCCAAAATTGCATACCTCTAGTTGTTAAACCTTGGTTTTCACACCATAGTCCCAATTTCCCTAAAGGAATCAATGGAGGTACAAAATATTCAAGTGGCTACCTCATTCATTGATGTCATCATTCAACATGACACATAGTTAGCAGAGCCTCTTGGACCACATGATGATATAACAATTGCACCACCTGGCTCTACTGAGCCCATCTATCATATGTATCCTCGATGTCAACATATATGTTCTGGGGTAAATATTGATGCCCATGAGGATGATTAGACATACCATTCATGTACACACTTTGAGGTTAGATGTCAAGTTACCACTATGGAGGATGTGTCCCTCACAGATGACCTAATGAATATGGTGTTTTTTGGTGGAGAGAAGATGCAAGTGCAATGATTTGTATTTATAAATTTTTTATTTATTATTCACTTAAGACTAATAAATGTAAATAACTATTCATTTATAGATCAATTTAAAATCATACATGAAAAAACACATTTCAGGATGTAACAGTTGGTGCTAGTACACCCATGACATATTCCTTCCACTTGTGGTGCACCTGTAGCTTCGACGTTGGAGGTAGTTTTTAAAAATATTTTAAAATAGAATAACACCTTGATTTCAAAATAAATTTTGATAACATATACTAACTCTCTAATGTATATTTATTTGGTGCTTGATAGGGGTTGTCATTCTTAATTAGATTTCCTAGATTGATGATGTCACACCTATGGCCATTGACTTTAGCCTAGAAAGCTATGTAGTATCATATTTTGTGTCTACCCTTATTTATAATTTTTATTGAATTTATGTCAACTTCATTTATATTTAGATTTGTTAACTTATATCTAATATTATATATTGGTATCTCTTGTGTCAATTTTGTTTCTCTTAGGGTACCCCCACCTATGTCCAAGACATCTTATGGGAAAAAGGAATCCCCCATGACACCTAAATGTCAAAGGACATCCTTGTGAACACCTAAATATGAAAAGGTAATTGAGCACAATTTTAATTGACACATTTTTTTTGGAAAGATTAAATAATTTATTCAAGAATGATGGAGAATTTTTTTGTTCAAATGTATTATGATTAAACATGTACACATGTAGATTGATATAGTATTTTATGTCTCTTCTATGTACAACAAAAAATGGGGTTTATAGAATTGATAAATGCACCTGATGTACTAGAGGTTTAAGAGAGGGAAGAGGTATGTTTGTCTATGGATTTTATCAATCTAACTTGTTCAAGTTCATCTTCATTATCTTATAATGTTGCATCAACTTCAACTATGTAATATCTTCATCTTCACTTTCATCTCCTCTTCATAGTTGAAACCCTATTCTCATCTCCTCTTACGTTGCATTATTTTTCCATTGAAAGCCCTAATTTATCCTCTATGACATAAAAATTCTTATCAGGTTTCATACAATAAATGGTCATAGCTACTTCATCAGTGATGATCCCTCCTAGAAGTACATGAGAACTATTTGAGGATCTAATTCACTATATATATATATGTGTGTGTGTGTGTGTGTAGAAGTACACACATTTTTAGTGTTATTAAAACTATATATGTCATTAAATTGTATTAGTTTCCCTTTACCTATTACAACCCCCCCCTTTATATTTTGTTAAGAGGCTTGATCATCAAAGAGGGGGTTCAACATCTTTAGAGTGCATGTCAATAGTGAGAGAAATATGAGGTAATCAACAATTTAATTGCAAATAAATTGTTATTCAATATATAGTTATTTTGATAATTTGACAACTATAATCTATATTTGACAAAAGTAATGTAATTAAACATTTGAATCGATGTTGTGTATCCATCTACAGAGCTGCGAACTACTTTGAAGAGGCTTGATTTTGATGATCCACAACAACCATAGGATTTGATAGTGACATATAGTTTTAGTTGTGGTCAATGAAGGACCAATAAATGTATACATTTGATATTTTTTATTGTATATAAAACTTGACATAGAACGTGCCAATTTTTTTGTAAAACTTTTATTGACTTGGCATTTATGCTATTTTTGTATACATACATAATTACTATACATTTTCATATATATGAAAATTGATATTCAATCCAATTTTTTCATTGTGTGCATGTATTTGCAATAATATGACAATACTTGTATTCACTTCATTTCATTTATTGAAAAATTTATCTTATTGTTATCACAAAAGTTCGCACCCCTAGTGAACTTAAAAATTAGCTACCTTGTGACACATGGGAACACCTCCAAGTTGTGGGTAACCTGTAATGGATATGGAACTTTGGAGAAGGCCAAATTCCTCTTGGTACTCACCTAAACTACTTATTTCCAAGAAAAGGGAAATAGATTCATTAAATGGAACCTATGGCTACTATGGGGTGATGCACCAAATTACTAAGACTTATACCACTACTTCTTGTAGACTAATGTTGAATTTTTATGTCATACTCTACAAAACTCAAAAATTTTCATGTATCTAAACATCATCACTTTGTAAGAAGGTGTGAGACCCACCAGACAGTCATATTTATACTACTTTATTTTCCATGCTTTCAGTACTTATTTCACAGACATACTTGACTATTTGAGACACTTATGTATTTAAGGGTATGTTGAATCCTATGCTATATGTTCAGTACCCGATTATGTAATCAGGATACACTCGAGATACTATATGATTTGATTCAGTTTCAGCTATGATGAGGTCACATATGATGTTTAAAACTATTGCGATGGAAAGTTGGTTTAGAAAATTGAAGTTATGCTTAGTTGATTTATTTACAGACATAGTTTTATACCATGCAGTATTGATGAGGTATTATGTTTTATATCACATGATTTGGACCTACTAATGTGTGCAATGAGTGTGTAGGATAAGTTGACCATGGATCTAAATGCAGGGATTCAATATTGTAACCTATGTTTTTTACCATGCATTCCAAGTCCTCTTATAAAGAAATGTGGACCTCGTTGTATAGTCTTTATTTCATAAATGTGGTTTGCATGTGTGTATTTAATTTAGTTAATGTTTATGTGAATTAGCCATGTCATTGTTTTAATTAAATGTACCAAATTTGGAAAATTGTAGCATATGTGTTGGCATGGTTAGTAATTTGTAATTAGTTGGGTTAAGGGTTTGACTAGGGATTAACCTTAGGGTAGAATCAACTTACCTTGGGTTGGGAAGTTTCTAGAAAGTCAACCAAGACTTGAAATCCATGTGTAAACTTTAGGTGGAGTTTAGGATGGCCATTTGGGCACTCATAGGTTAATTGAGGTTAATTTTAGCTACCCAAATTGGTACCTTAGGGGTTAGGGGTCATTTTCAGCCCATTAAGAGCCTTAAAACTCATTTATGACTCCCCTTAAGTCAAGAATTCAAAGTTGGGCGGATTTGAAGAGTTGTGAGGTTTTGGTTAACCTCTCTCTTCTTCCCAAATTTTCTCTCAACTTCATTAATGAGAAGGAAGGCAAGTGGGAAGAAGGGAATGGAAGTTTCTTCCTTTCCTCTGATAGGTTCCTAGATTTTAGGAGGATTGCCTATTTAGGGAAAGCTTGGGGAAGGGTTTGAGTGTTCACCCACTCTCTAGATTTGGAGACCATTCACTTTGGAAGGAGCTTAGGAAAAGGCTAGCTTGGAAGGAGTTTGAAGAATTCAGATTTTCAACCTTTGCTTGGATAAAGGTAGGGCCTTGTGATTTCTTTGGATTGCTTGCATGTGTTGAGCTTGGAGATCCATTAATGGAGTCCATGACTTTTTAAGGTTTTTGGTTTGTAATTTAAGTTTTGTAAATTGTTATTTTTCTTTTGTGTATTCAATTTGGGATGGGATTCTTCAAGGCTCACTCACCCTAGGGAGGGTGGATTAACCTTGAAGGGGGTATTAGGAAGAAGACCTAGGATTGTGTAGAGTCTCCCATGTGTGGAGGGATAAACATGGGGTTCCACGATACCCATGATGTCAAGTATGGCCTACGGGCACCTGGGGGGCATAATGAGAGTTAGACCACATCTTTTTGAAGATGGTCTTCCCAAGTCCATGTGTGGCTTGGGAAATTTATATTTATACTGTGGCTTCTTCTCCTGGTAGTCCACCTCTACCCTATTTTGCAAGGTCTCTTGGAGGCCTTCCACTTGTAAAACCCTGTTGGGAAAATATTTTAAGTGTCTTCATGTTCTGATTGTTTCTTTCATGGTTGGTATTTTCTGTTTGTATCCTGTTCCTTACTGGATCCCCTAGCTTGGGGGTGGTCTTGTAAAGGCCTAGGTTGGGAGGTGAGCCTCCGTGGTCAACCTCACTCTATCAAGTACCCAACTGGATATAGGAGCTGGTAATATTGTTGAGTTTGAAATTCAAAATTGTAAATTTTTTTGTAACCTTGCATTTCATGTTATGTTTGAAATTCAGAAATCGGGATTTCCCTTGTAAATCATACATTTTAAATTTGTAAATTTTATTGTTATTTAATGTATTGGAAATGAAATTATGGATTAGATTTTGGGTTTACTGGATTATGAAGCAATTTGAAGATTTAAATGTCATTTTCGTTGGACAAACTCCATTATCGTCTATGGCATCATTATGCATATTATCGCTTATAGTATTATAAGGTATATTCGAATTTGATAGTATTGAATTATCATAATCTTGCTTGTATTATGATAATTTAAATAAATTAATTAGAATGTTACATTTTGAAATGTTATTTTAAATTTATATTTTGTACTTAGAAAATTTCTTGAAAATTATTCAAAAAATAAAAACGCCTAAATCAAAATTTTGATTCTTACAAGTTGTTTAGCCACTTAATATGAATGCAATTATGTAATTTAATTTTAAAAATAAATTATCTACATACTTGCTGTTTTGAAATTCAGGAAATTAAATTTGCACCAGCAATTATTAAAAAAAAAAGAATATAATAAGGGTGTTATTATTATTAAGTATTTTGGTGTTTCAAGTATATTAGATAAATTGAATTTTATAAAGATTAAATTGTATTTAGTAAAGTACAAGTCATTATAGGGAACTTAAACTTATTTTTAGATAGATTTTGTTTTCAAATTAAATTAAATTTTTATTTAAGTTTAAATTAGAATTAGTAACTCCTAATTCATTTTAGACGTTTCAACGTTAAATTGGGTTAAATTTGTAAAAGAACTTATTTTAGCTTATTAATTTTTAAAACATTGGCCTAAACGTATTAGATTAAAAATATCATAATGTTCAAATTTCAATGTGTTGCATTAGATTTATTTCTCAATACTTTGTAACTATGTAAATAAGATAATTTTATATTTGGAGTTAATTAATTAGAATATCGAACTTATAGTATAAGTGTAACTTTTCAACTAGGGAATGTTATAGTCATCTTAGGGTTTTATTTCTTCTTCCTTTGGTCAAGCCTCAAGTCAATTTGACCTTAATGGTCATGTTGACCATTTTGTGCATAGTTGACTTTTTGGTCAACCCTTGGTCAAACCTAGGGCATTTACCTCGATTTGCATGCACAAACAGTCTATGTTATATTTTAAACCTTAGGAGATCATCATTGGTCATATTTGGGCACAGTTGACTTTTGGTCAACCCTTGGTCAAACCTAGGCTAAACACCTCAGTTTGCATGCCCAATTATTTCTCATTAAGTTTTGAACCTTTTTAACTTTTTTGCACATTGTTCGATGCATGGTTGACTTTTTGGTCAACTATCTTGATTTGCATGCTGGTTGAAGCATGCAGTTTAGGAAACCCTATAGGATAGTTTGGAAGCTGTTCGTGAAGTTTGACTTTTGGTCAAACATAGTCAAACATGGTCAACCTAGTATGGTTTGACCCTTGGGGTGTTGCTAGACACTTCAATGTTTCTAGTGATCTATTTTCTCTTTGCACCGTTTTGCATGCACATAGGGTCTTGTGCCAGATAGTGTTTCACTTCTTAGTTGCGTAGTATGCTTGTTTGTAGATGGTTAGTAGGTTTTAAAAAATAAATTGTAGTTGTGTTTTTCTCACTTTTTGGGCATGACATTTTGGTATCAGAGCACGGTTTCAAACACTTGAGACCTTGAACCATTACGTTTCCGATTAAAACTTTTGCATCAAGCTGTAAAAGAAATTTGAAAGGAGAAGGATATTGTTTCAGCTACAATGATTATTGTAATGCTTAGGTACAATTTGTGATGGAAAGTTATTCGATGAGTGTATGTTGGGTATGTTCTCCAAGATTGGTGAGGAGTGGTGTCCCCAGTATTCAGTGGTGGTTCTCCCTCTTACGTGACTAAGTTCTGTCACAATGTTTGTGAATGGTTCTTTGACTTCCTTCTTTTTGTTTCTTTTAAGGTGGATCTTTCCACATGTTGTGTAGGCCAGCATTTTATTTATTTGGTTATTTCCTTTATGTGGGAGTTAGTCACCAAAAAAACAATTATCTCTCTGTGTCAGTTGACACGTTTAATTTATTGTTGAATTGAGCTCATTTTTGAATTTACTGATAAAATTAAGAATTTCCCCATTTGAGTTTACTTTTTGATCTTGGTGACTATCCTAAATGTCCTTATTCTTTTATTTCTAGCCTATCTTATGTCTATGATTCTAACATTGTGGGACTAATGACAGTACGAAAAGGGGGAGCACTAGAGAGAACACACTGGGTTGTGTCTATGTTTTAGGAACGATGTGGTATAATATTTTCATTCTACTTAATCATGTTGACCACACACTTGGAATTTTAGAGGTATCCTATTTGGAAGTAATATTGCTTCTATGATAAATATTTTGGGGTGTATCCCTTGATACACTAGAATAGGGTGCAGTAGTTCCCTAAAGAGTGCAATTTTGGAAAGAGGATTTTGGTTCCTCATTCTGAGTTGATGACTTGGAAGCTCTTGGTGTTAACCATAGCGATATCTTAGAGGATAGTGTCTTCTATTAGGTTCCTCATGGTGAAGTATTAAGGGTGGGGTTACACCTTAAAGTGGAGAGGACCATGATTATATTTTTCTTCTAGCATGTGAAGAACAAGAATTAGAGTTGTCAATGCTCTCTTATATATATTGGATCCCTTTTGAAGTTGTCTAACTGAGTGGTAGGAAAATTTTATGTTGGGTTGACTAAATGGTTTTTAGGGTGAGCCTAGTCCTTTTTGGAGGGGAGATGTAGAGCTTCCTTGGTTACCCTTTTGTATTTAACACCCCAAAGGGTATATAATGGACTTGTATTTCAATATATTGGCTATATTCTCACAAGGTCAAGCTAGATCGTCGTAAGAAGTTGGTTGAATGCCTAGATGACGATGGGAATACTACTTTGATATCAGGAATACAAAGGCCTTTATCCCTTCATATGATCTCTGCTATGTAGCTTAAGAGAAGCATGTGGAAGGGATGTCAGATGTTTTCTATCACCATCAATGATAGGGAAGATGAGGTAGAACAGGAAGCCTCATTGGATGACCATCCCATTTTGTAAGAGTATGCATATGTGTTTCCTTTGGAGCTACTTGGTATGCCACCTTGAAGGGTAGTAGCTTTTTATATAGATCTTGTACCAGGAGTAGAACCAATTTCCAGAGCACCTTAGAGGATGACCACTAATGAGCTTAATGAGCTCAAATTACAACTTGATGAACTATTAGAGAAAGAACAAATTCATCCTAGGTGTCTCTCCTTGGGGTGCACATGTGATCTTCATGAAGAAGAAGGATAGATCTCTTAGGTTGTGTATGGATTACTGAAAGTTGAACAAGGTAACCATCAAGAATCAGTATCCACTTCCTAGGATCGATGACCTATTTGATCAACTTCAGGATGCTAGAGTGTTCTCTAAGATTGACCTTAAGTCGGGTTATCACCAGTTGAGGATAGTGGATAATGATATCCACAAGACCACATTCAACACTAGATATGACCACTATGAGTTCACTATGATTCCATTCGGTCTTACAAATTCTCCAGTTGTATTCATGAGTCTTATGAATGGAGTGTTTCATACCTTCCTTGACAAGTTTGTGGTGGTATTCCTTGATGATATCTTGATCTATTCAAAGAATGAGAGAGAGCACAAAGAGCATTTGAGACAAGTTTTGCAGTGCCTTAGAGATAATCAACTTTATGGTAGCTTGTCGAAATGTACCTTCTTCAAATCAGAGGTCAAGTATTTGGGCCATGTGATATCTGGCGATGGGATCTCAGAAGACCCATTGAAGATTGAAGCCATTATGAATTGGCCAGCACCTACCTCACTTACTGAAGTGAGAAGTTTCATGGGTCTACCCAGTTATTACAGATGATTTATTGAAGGGTTCTCTTGAGTGGCACATCCTATTACTTCTCTTTAGCAAAAGGGAAAGAAGTTTGAGTGGAATGATAAGCGTGATCAAAATTTTTAGGAGCTCAGAGAGCATTGACTAGTGCACCCATTCTTGTTGTACCAGAGCCTTCAAAAGAGTTTGTAGTTTGCATAGATGCTTCCTTAGATGGTTTAAGGGGCAATTATTATGTAGGATGGATGATATATAGCCTACAAGTCCAGGAAACTAAAGAATCACGCACTCAACTATCCTACCCATGATCTCAAACTTGCAGAAGTGGTGCATGATTTAGTGAGATGGTGACACTTCCTCTTAGGACATAGATTCAAACTTAATTCAGACCATCAAAGTCTACAGTATATCTTCACTCAGCCGAACCTTAATGCTAGGCAACAGAGATGGATGGAGTTCTTGTGTGAATATGATTTTGATATTCACTATATCAAGGGGAAAGAGAATGTTGTCACAGATGCTTTGAGTAGGAGGCAGCATGAGCTATCCTCTATGTCTACATGCACTAATTTGAGAGATCACATTCTTCATCTCTTGCAGGATGATAAGTTATATGCAGAAGTGAGTGAGTTATTTCAATCTTAGATACCCGTTAAGGGGAAGTATGCAGATTTTAGCTTGGATTCAGATGGACTCTTACATAATAGAGGGCACATCTACATACCTTCTTCTGAAGGATTGTGAGAGTTTTTCATGCTAGAGGTCCATAGAGCCCCTCATGTAGTGCATCTCGGAGTGAAGAAGATGCATGTCGATTTGAGACATTTATATCATTGGCCAGGCATGATGATGCAGATTGCTGAGTTGGTAGCTAGGTGCCTAGAATGCCAGAGGGTGAAGGCGGAACACCAACATCCAGATGATCTACTTCAGCCCCATGAGATATCAATGTGGAAGTGGGACATCATATCTATGGACTTCATTGTTGGAATTCCTATGTCATCACATCATCATGATGCCATCATGGTGATAGTTGACAAGTTGACCAAGGTGGCCCATTTTTCACCAGTGTGTACTACCTTTACTACACCATCAGTGGCACAGGTATTCTTGTGGGATATTGTCAGACTGCATAGTGTACTCATAAGATCATCTCAAATAGATATTCTCTCTTCACTTCATCCTTTTGGAGAGAACTGCAGGCAGCGATGGGCAACTGGGATCAATTTTAGTATGACCTATCATCCTGAGATAGATGGATAGACCGAAAGGGTCAATAAGGTGTTAGAGGACATGCTTCACATGTATGTCATGGACCATCAGACCCATGGGAGGAATACCTACACTTAGTGGAGTTTTCCTATAACAATGGGCATCATACATCCTTGGGGTATGCCTCCATACTAGGCTCTTTATGGTAGCCTTGTAGGACACCACTTAGTTGGGATAGGATCGATGATAGAGTTTCCATTGGTCCTAAGTTAGTCAAATATATGGAGCAGTAGGTGACCTTGATTAGGCAACATCTCAGAGAGGCTCAGGTTAGACAAAAGAAGTATGCCGATGCAAAGAGGATTGATCTAGCTTACTTAGTAGGAGACATGGTCTTTTTGAGAGTGCGACTACATAAGAGTCCAATCCATTTTGGAAAAGGCACTAAGCTAGCACCTTGTTTTATTGGACCTTTTGAGATCCTTGAAAGGATAGGACCAATTGCTTACCATTTAGATTTTCCATCTAGCCTATCACGCATCCATGATGTGTTTCATGTTTTAGTTTTGAGAAAGTATATTTATGATGAGACTCATGTGATAGATTGAGATGACTTGCAGGTAGAGTCAGATAGGAAACTGGCATGGAGCCCATTCATATTTTGGCCTGATGGACCCCTAGCACTTCGAGATAGGGCACTCGACTAGGTTAGGGTCCAGTGGGATTGTTATGACGAGGTCACAGCTTCATGGGAGGATGCAGCACTGATGATATCACAGTACCCTCACCTCTTTGATGAACTCCAGGAGGAGGTTCATGCCTAGAGGGGGCCAATGTGAGACCTACCAGACAGTAATTTTTATACTGCTTTATTTTCCATGCTTTCAGTACTTATTTCACAGACATACTTGACTATTTGAGACACTTATGTATTTAAGGGTCTGTTGAATCCTATGCTATATGTTTGGTACTTGATTATGTAATCAGGGTACACTCGAGATACTATATGATTTGATTTAGTTTCAGCTATGATGAGGTCACATATGATGTTTAAAACTATTGCGATGGAAAGTTGGTTTAGAAAACCGAAGTTATGCTTAGTTGATTTATTTACAGACATAGTTTTATACCATGCAATATTGATGAGGTATCATGTTTTATATCACGTGATTTGGACCTACTAATGTGTGCAATGAGTGTGTAGGATAAGTTGACCATGGATCTAAATGTGGGGGTTTAGTATTGGAACCCATGTTTTATATCGTGCATTCCAAGGTCCTCTTTGTATAAAGAAATGTGGACCTCTTTGTATAGTCTTTATTTTGTAAATGTGGTTTGCATGTGTGTATTTAATTTAGTTAATGTTTATGTGAATTAGCCATTTCATTGTTTTAATTAAATGTGCCAAATTTGGAAAATTGTAGCATATGTGTTGGCATGGTTAGTAATTTGTAATTAGTTGGGTCAAGGGTTTGACTAAGGATTAACCTTAGGGTAGAATCAACTTACCTTAGGTTGGGAAGTTTCTAGAAAGTCAACCAAGACTTGAAATCCGTGTGTAAACTTTAGGTGAAGTTTAGGATGGCCATTTGGGGCACTCATAGGTTAACTGAGGTTAATTTTAGCTATCCAGGTTGGTACCTTAGGGGTTAGGGGTCATTTTCAGCCCATTAAGAGCCTCAAAACTCATTTATGACTCCCCTAAAGTCAAGAATTCAAAGTTGGGTGGATTTGAAGAGTTGTGAAGTTTTGGTTAACCTCTCTCTTCTTCCCATTTTTTCTCTCAACTTCATTAATGAGAAGGAAGGTAAGTGGGAAGAAGGGAATGGAAGTTTCTTCCTCTCCTCTGATAGGTTCTTAGAGTTTAGGAGGATTTACTATTTAGGGGAAAGCTTGGGGAAGGGTTTGAGTGTTCACCCACTCTCTAGATTTGGAGACCATTCACTTTGGAAGGAGCTTAGGAAAAGGCTAGCTTGGAAGGAGTTTGAAGAATTCAGATTTTCAACCTTTGCTTGGATAAAGGTAGGGCCTTGTGATTTCTTTGGATTGCTTGCATGTGTTGAGCTTGGAGCTCCATTAATGGAGTCCATGGCTTTTTAAGGTTTTTGGTTTGTAATTTAAGTTTTGTAAATTGTTATTTTTCTTTTGTGTATTCAATTTGGGATGGGATTCTTCAAGGCTCACTCACCCTAGGGAGGATGGATTAACCTTGAAGGGGGTAGTAGTAAGAAGACCCAGGATTGTGTAGAGTCTCCAATGTGTGGAGGGATAAACATGGGGTTCCACAATACCCCATGATGCCAAGTATGGCCTACGGGCACCTGGGGGGCATAATGAGAGTTAGACTGCATCTTTTTGAAGATGGTCTTCTCAAGTCCATGTGTGGCTTGGGAAATTTATATTTATACTGTGGCTTCTCCTCCCTTGTAGTCCACCTCTACCCTATTTTCAGGAAGGTCTCTTGGAGACCTTCCTCTTGTAAAACCCTGTTGGGAAAATATTTTAAGTGTCTTCATGTTCTGATTGTTTCCTTTATGGTTGGTATTTTTTTTTTGTATCCCTTTCCTTACTAGATCCCCTAGCTCGGGGGTGGCCTTGTGAAGGCCTAGGTTGGGAGGTGAGCCTCCGTGGTCAACCTAACTCTATCAGGTACCAAGCTGGATATAGGAGCTGGTAATATTGTTGAGTTTGAAATTCAAAATTGTAAAATTTGTTGTAACCTTGCATTTCAAGTTATGACTAAAATTCAAAAATTGGGATTTCATTGTAAATCATACATTTTAAAATTTGTAAATTTTATTGTTATTTAATGTATTGGAAATGAAATTATGGATTAGATTTTGGGTTTAATGGATTATGAAGCAATTTGGAGATTTAAATGTCATTTTAGTTGGACAAACTCCATGATTCTCTATGGCATCATTATGCATATTATGGCTTAAAGTATTATAAGGTATATTCAAATTCGATAGTATCGAATTATCATAATCTTGCTTGTATTATGATAATTTAAATAAGTTAATTAGAATGTTACATTGTGAAATGTTATTTTAAATTTATATTTTGTGCTTAGAAAATTTCTTGAAAATTATTCAAAAAATAAAAAGGCCTAAATCGAAAGTTTGATTCCTACAAGTTGTTTAGCCACTTAATATGAATGCAATTATGTAATTTAATTTTAAAAATAAATTATCTACATACTTGCTGTTTTGAAATTCAGGAAATTAAATTTGCACCAGCAATTATTAAAAAAAAAAAGAATATAATAAGGGTGTTATTACTATTAAGTATTTCGGTGTTTCAAGTATATTAGATAAATTGAATTTTATAAAGATCAAATTGTATTTCGTAAAGTACAAGTCATTATAGGGAACTTAAACTTATATTTAGATAGATTTTGTTTTCAAATTAAATTAAATTTTTATTCAAGTTTAAATTAGAATTAGTAACTCTTAATTCATTTTAGACGTTTCAACGTTAAATTGGGTTTAAATCTGTAAAAGAACTTATTTTAGCTTATTAATTTTAAAACATTGGCCTAAACGTATTAGACTAAAAATATCGTAATGTTCAAATTTCGATCTGTTGCATTAGATTTATTTCTCAATACTTTGTAACTATGTAAATAAGATAATTTTATATTTGGAGTTAATTAATTAGAATATTGAACTTTTAGTATAAGTGTAACTTTTCAGCTAGGGAACGTTATAGTCATTTTAGGGTTTTATTTCTTTTTCCTTTGGTCAAGCCTCAAGTCAATTTGACCTTAATGGTCATGTTGACCATTTTTTGCATAGTTAACTTTTTGGTCAACCCTTGGTCAAACCTAGGGCATTTACCTCGATTTGCATGCACAAACAGTCTATGTTATATTTTAAACCTTAAGAGATCATCATTGGTCATATTTGGGCACATTTGACTTTTGGTCAACCCTTGGTCAAACCTAGGTCAAAACACCTCGGTTTGCATGCCCAAGTATTTCTCGTTACATTTTGAACCTTTTTAACTTAGTTGTACATTGTTCGATGCATGGTTGACTTTTTGGTCAACTCTAGTTGAGTTTAGTCAACTATTTCGATTTGCATGCTGGTTGAAGCATGTAGTTTAGGAAACCCTATAGGATAGTTTGGAAGCTATTCGGTGAAGTTTGACTTTTGGTCAAAATTGGTCAAACATGGTCAACCTAGTATGGTTTGACCCTTGTGGTGTTGCTAGACACTTCAATGTTTCTAGTCATTTGTTTTCTCTCTACACCATTTTGCATGCACATAGGGTCTTGTGCCAGATAGTGTTTCACTTCTTAGTTGCATAGTATGGTTGTTTGTAGATGGTTAGTAGGTTTTTTTTAAAAAATTGTAGTTGTGTTTTTCTCACGTTTTGGGCATGACAGAAGGTATGATTCTATCACAACTTTTAGAAGGAAAATGAAATTTTCACAATGAAAGATGTTTATCTCAGTTCACAACCTACAACCTCCATCAAATACATTATTTTATGCCTAAAGAAACTAGTAGAGAAAAATGCTTAAATATTTCATAGTAAAATGCATAAAATCATTCATCAATTCATCTGTTGTATATAATAAAAAAGTGTTGAGAAGGTAAAATCTAGAATTTTTATTGTTCAAAAGGTGTTGTTATAGTAGTACGTATTCAAAAAATACTTTAAAAAGTAAAAATTCATTGCTAACTTTATCACCAATTGACTACATTAGAGTTACAAAACAATCTTTTTGATATAAAGAACCTCATAAGTTATAGTATGTAATCAAAAGAAAGAAAGAACCTATGTGATCAAAGATGAGAAAAATTAGGAGATGATCAAAGATCATTTAATGCCTTTTCTTGACCTGACCTCCTCTCTATGAGATTCTCCTCTTGATTTAACTAGTGGAAGTGATTCTAAATCTTCTATTTGACCTCCTAAATATCTTATAGTAATGTCTCCACTCTCCCATATTCTCTCTAAGTGTCCAAATAAATTCTGAATCTTTTTAAATGTTTGCAAAACCTATCCCTATATACTTGGATGATATGCTCATGCTATCATAGATACCTCTAAAATAAGTCAAAATTTTCTCAAATGCCCCTACATCCTTTAACAATCATTCCATCTCTTTCAACTACCATTACTTCTACTTGCAATATGGCAGGGTACAAATTTTTTATGGTTTAGATTGGGTTTTTCTTCAATAATATCCTTATCTTGAAAGGCATAAGTTGTCTCATGTGCCTTTATAGGCCATTGTCCTAATAGCCACTATGTTTTCCCTCAAAAGACAATCGTCTTAAAAGAACATTTATGTTTTTAATCATTATTTACAACATGAACCCTTCATTCTTGAAATGGTTGTCTTTTCCTTCCTCAGTTTGTCACCAATGTCATAACATGCTAGTCTTGTAGTTGTTTCACTTTGTGTGCAAGCATTTGTTATTGTCTATGAAGATGTTGTTGATCCAATTGTTGAGATGAAAACTATTATTGAGTATGAATATTTTTTTGGTGGTGTTGTTGTCTTCTATGTCACAACTACTCCTTGTATACTCATTATCACAAGGTATTGACCTATCTTTTCCATGATTGTCCATAATGTTTACTACACTGCCCTTGCTCCTTTGTCACATAGAGAACATGAAATAGAGACCCTCATTGTACTTTCATACTTCTAGATACAAATAATTGGTAACTCATTATCACTACTAAAGTTTCATGAACCTTTTTTCATTGTATTTATGAACTGGTGTTCATATATATGTTATCCATTACAATCCTATACCTTTTCTCATGATGTTGTCCCAATATATTTTTTTTCTTGTCTTTCATGACACTTTGATTTCATCTTTTGGCATTGTCATTTACTAATCTCTTAATTGATATCTACCTTCATAGTAAGTTGTGTCCCATTTTTATTTGTTTACTTAAATACCTTCAAAGGTTTTTCTAGCATAAGGATGTGTCTTGTGTTCTTTGAAATCCTGAAACTTTAACTTTCACCATTACTCACTTGTGTATAAAATTTTCATACATTTAACATTGCTACAAATTTTTGTCCATGTATCTTTGCATGAGTTTCCTTTCATACTATTGTATGGATTGTCTTCTTTGCATTTTTGCTCCATCCATGATCCATGATTATTTTTTCATTATTTTGATCATTATTTGATATCCTCTAACACTTCAATCTCTTTCAATAGTGTTAATTTATTTACCTTTAGATAGTCTTGGATAAGGCCCTTTACTATCTTTATGTTTGACCTCTGAGACTTGCATATGACCCTTGTGAAAATACCATAGAAATTTCATGGATTTATTATTTAACATTTCCAATAGTATATGAAAATATCCATGCCACTGTAAATTAAGCTCCTTTTCATATACATTATCTTTTGTCTTCAGTGCACCAAACTCCTCATTATTTGACCATGACTCAATAAATTTTTCATATGTCTATTATCTTACCTTTCTATCTTCAAGACTTATATGGCTGTCCTTCATTTTTGCTCTTCTTTTTGAGATTTTCATGTTTACTTGACATGATAATCTTAATCTTGATGACTTGCAAACAAAATCTTCATAGCTATTTTCTTTTCTTTATATACCCTACAAAATTTTTCATGAATTGAACAAACTATCTTTAAAACCCTTAAATTTTTCATCATGAAGAGTGGAATCTTGTCATGCCCAAATTTTAAGGGAAAAACACACCAATTTTTATTATTTAAAGGCAAAATTAATCTACTAATGTTACACCTTTGCAAGAATTAATTTTAATTTAATATTTGTCGTAAAATTTTCTCTACTAATATTCTACAAATAATTAATAATCAATTCATATCTCTTATTAATAATAATCTTTCTAAAATTTTATTTTATTTATTCTCCTCAACTTATTTAAAATCTCAGCCCCACCTCCATTGTTTCACCCTCTTAGCCCCTCACTCATCACAAACTCTCGGCCCCACCTCAACCCCTTCCTGATCTTAACCTGAAGCTCAGTTCTGCTGATACCTCCTCTATTTTTATGGAAGACTAAATTTTTGTATATTATGCTATGAATCTTTCTCTCTTTTGGTATTTTGTTCTCCGTTATGTGTGCAAGTTTTCATACACGAGGCTCTTGTATATCAGCCGACTCCATTTCTTAAGCATCCCTCTCTATCTTGATTAGAGATGTACATATCCAGTTTTGAAGGCATCTTTTTTCAAGCTTAATAGTGGTCACATTGTCTCAAACGAAGGAATATTGATACTGCATCTTCTCGTTCCCATGTCCACATTTTGTGTATTCTATAAATTTCATCCATTTCTCAGGGGTGATATATTTTTGGAATCTTTTATATGTCTTCGGGATAATGTAATTGCCCATTGGGCCAAACAATGATTAAGTTTCTTTAGGTTGAGTAATCAAATCCCATATTTTAGACTTTGATGTAATTAGGGGGCACTGGTTGTGAGGACTCTTAATTTATCGCCCTGCCAGTGATCCTTCTATTCTATCTTCTTTTTCTTGATGGGGTCATGAACAAAGGTTTTCTTCCTAGTTCTTTTCTCTGGGAGCCCCTTATTTTAGAACCAGTAAAATTGTAAAAAATTATAGTATAATATATCAAGTGGCACTGCCACCTTTTGAAAAAAACAAAAACAAACTTAATTTAAAATCTCAAAATAATTATTTCATTGATATAGTTGAAAAATAATTTTCTCATTGACTTTAATGGATGTACATTTGAATTCATAATCCAATAACGAATCCAATTAAATAATCTATCTTATTTAAATTTTAAATTAATAAAGTAAAGATAATTTTCTCAAATAAATATTAAGTGGGTATGTGGAATCATATTCTACCAATAAAATCCCCACTCCAAAAATAATAGACATCCCACCAAATGAATTTAATTTTTAGCTAAATAAATCAATAATAAAACAAATTTCCACTTAAGAAAAGAGGGGGGGAGGGAGAATTACAAAAGCCAAGTGGGTTGAATTTTGCCCTAACCCTAATTCAAAATTAGTGTTAGGGTGAAAATAACAACACCCAAAAACTTTTCCCTTCTTTCATTTTTCCTTTCCTCTCTTTCCCTCATCCTTTCCTCTAAACCCTAGAAGGGATTTCTTCTTCCTTTTCATTCTTCCATTCTTCTTCCATGGATTTTCTTGTAGGTTAAAGGAGCATTTGAAGGATGGAGGTCAAGAAATGTATATCTAAAGATATATATATATATATATATATATATATATATATATATATATATATATATATATATATATATATATATATATATATATATATATATATATATATATATATATATATATATATATATATATATGAGTATATATATATCTTTAGATATACATTTCTTGACCTATATATATATATTGTATATATGTATATATATATATTTATAAATATATATGTAAATGAAGTTTAGATTTGCTACAACATACATGCAAGTTTGATCTCTTTTCTTTGTAGGATCATTTAGAGTTTTAAAATCTGTATATATTTATATATTTTTTATTTTGCAAAAAAATATGTATGGCATGGAAATATTTTTTGTTTTGTATAATTTTTTTTTTTAAAAAAAAAAGTTTGAGAGGGTTTGGGGGAGCCAAGGCTCAACCCCAAGCCCCTCCCACGCCATGACCTTGTTGTGTTGTGGGTTACCATAGTCACGGCTTACCATGTTGTGGTCACCACAACCACGACATGCCATGGACTGTGGCTCCACAGCCACAACAGTGCCGTGGGCTGTGGTCACCACAGCCATGACAGTGCCATGGGTTGTGGTCACCACAACCACACCAGTGCCGTGGGCTATGGGTTCCATAGCCATGACACATGCTGTGGACTGTGGGATTCACAGTCACGGTTAAAGCCCTGCCCCTTTTTTTTATTTATTTTATTTATTTTTTTAAAGGTATTTCTTTTTATTATATACATTTTTTTAAAAGTTTGTAATATTAAACTTTTTCTAAAAGGGTCATTTATACAAAAATTATATATATATATATATATATATATATATATATATATATATATATATATATATATATATATATATATATATAGATAAATAGTCATTTAAATATATATATATATATACATTTATATATATATATATATATAAATAGTCATTTAAATATATATATATATATATATATACATTTATATATATATATATATATATTTAAATGACTATTTATATATATATATATTTATAAATATATACTTAATATATATAAGTATATATTTATAAAAATATATATATATATATATAGATATATATATATATATATATATATATATATATATATATCTATCTATATATATATAGATATATATATATCTATATATATATATATATCTATATATATATATATCTATATATATATATATCTATATATATATATATCTATATATATATATATATCTATCTATATAGATATATATATATATATATTTAAAGGGATGGCAGAGTGGAGGGGAGCAAGGAGAGGCAAACAAAGGAGAGATTGGTTCAGGTGGGAAGAGCGATTTCCCTCTCAGGGATTTGGCAGGAGTCACAACCCACGAAGGCCTGAAAATTGTGGGAATATTGGAGACCAAATTAGGAAGGCTTTGAAGGATAATGACAAAATTATGGAGATTGTCATTCTGGAAGAGTCTGCAGAGGATGCAGCGATTTGGGAAAAAATGGCAGTTATTGCCAGATTTGTGGGAGGTTGTTTGCGGAGGGAAGAAATTAGAGAATGGCTATTGGATAATTGGAGTACTGAAATTGTTATGAAATTTATTCCCAAAGGTTTCTTCATTGTCATCTTCGCAGAAGCAGAGGAACGGGACAAGATTCTGAATAAATAGAATTGGTCCAAGGGAGTGCTTCATCTGTATCTCCAACCTTGGCAACAAAATTTTGATCCTTCTCCATTAGCAGTATATCAATCCCCTCTTTGGATCAGAATGTATAATTTACCATTAAAGTACTGGGGAGACGCTAGTTTGGAATGCATTGGTAGATCATTGGGCACCCTTCTAGAAGTGGATGAATCGATTGTGGAGAATGATTCATATCTTTATGCGAGATTGAGGGTAGTGGCGGTTCAAAAAATTCCTAATTACATCATTTTAAAAAGAGGAAATTTCACTTGGTGGCAACAAATAGAGGTTGAAACCTCTACCCTGGTTTGTGCACAATGTGGCTTCAAATCTCACTCAGCGGCAAATTACAAGGTTTTTGTCCAACCTGCCAAAAAATTGGTTCCAAAAGCAAATACCCAGAAAATGGTTATGGAAACTGTTCCACCTGAGTGTAAGCTTGCTAAGAAGATCCCTTCGGTGTCATTAGAAGAAGGAGAGTTCTCTGCTCCTAAAAATCAAGAAGTGTTTTCTTCAGAGAATTTTCCCAAGTAGGGACAGGCACAATTGGATTCAGATATGGAATATGACAGAGTCTCATTGGAGGACTTTTAGTCTGGAGATGCTTTGGACACAGTTGAGCCAAGATTCATTAGCCAATCTGCCAATGTGCTTTTGGGAAAAGCCAAAGGGGGTAGGGGAAGGCGTTCCAATAGATAATTGCAGGAAGACAAGGCTAAGGAGAAAGGGATCATTAGCGTAGTAGACTTCATGAAGAAGGCCAAGGGAGGGGTCTCCCTTGGTAAGCCATGAGGATCATTACATGGAATATTAGGGGACTTTCTGCCCTTGACAAAAAATGCTTTATAAAATGAGTGTTTTTCAAAATAGCGGGAGACATTTTTCTTCTTCAAGAGACAAAATTGAATCTTGATAAAACTCTGAGTTTTCTCCATTCTTACAATTCTTTTGAAGGTTTTTTTCAACTGGCCAGAGGCTCGGCTGGTGGTCTGGGTATTATGTGGAACCCCTATAAGGTCAAGATGAAAGATCTAGATAGACAAGATAATTGGATTTTCGACAGAGTCATTAGTTTAGTTGACAAATTTCAGTTCTATCTTTTCAATAGCTATGACCCGATCAAATTAGAGGCCAAACATAAGCTTTGGGTAGATGTGTCGAGTAAAATTAATAGTCTGTTGGATGATAGATTGGTGATAGCAGGAGATTTTAATGCTTTACTAGATGTAGATGATAAATTTGGAGGTCTTAGAATGCTGAACCAAGTGATGGAAGACTTTAAGGAGTTTGTTTCCTTTCATCAACTCTTTGATGTGGTTCCTTTGAATGGAAAATTCACTTGGACTAATAGGAGATCCAATTTTGCCAGAATTTCAAAGAGACTGGACAGATTTATGGTGTCTCCTTCCTGGCTTCATACAGATACACATTTGGACTCCAGTATTCTTCCCTTTTCATTATCAGATCATTTCCTGGTGTAGTTGAGTTTCAAGAATGATCCTAAGAGCTTCAAAGGCCGCTTTAGATTTCAAAACATGTGGTGGAGAGATAAGGATTTTTTGCCAAAATTAGAAGGTTGGTGGAAGGAAAGCAACGTATTCAAGGGTACTTCGAGCTTCACATTCATTAGGAGACTCAAACTAATCAAAGCCAAAATTAAAGAGTGGAATATCAACTCATTCAAAAACATTTTTCAAGAAAAGATGATGGTTGAATCAACATTGGAGGATTTGAACTGTATTGTAATTAATGCAGGCATGTCTAATGTAGATTTTGAAAAGGAAAAATCTCTCAAGAATGAACTGGCAGAACTTTTACTTAGGGAAGAAATCTACTAGAAAGATAGATCAAGGGAACTTTGGATTCAAGATGGTGACTCGAACACTAAATTTTTTCATGCTTTAGTTAAATCTAGAAGAGTGTATAATAGTATCAATCATATTCATGATGCACAGGGGAGATGTTATGACTCTTCCTTGGAGATTGAACATATAGTGGTCAGTCATTTTCAAGGCCTTCTAGGTATAGATATTGCTTTGGAACTCCATTCTTCATCATTGAATTTAGAAGCATTAGACATAGTCATTTCAGAGGAAGATAATCTCATGCTTATGCAACCATTCTCTTTGCAATAAATTAGGAAGGCCACTTTTGATAATCCCCCTTTCAAAGCAGCGGGCCCTGATGGTTTTCCCTTTGAATTCTTTCAAAAATACTGGGCATTTATGGAATTGGACATTCTCAATGTGGTGGAATCTTTTAGGAAGAAGGGGCAGTTTGTTAAGGAAATGAACAACACGGTTATTGCCTTAATTCCTAAAAAGTAGGACTGCTCATCTATGGATGATTTTCATCCCATTTCTCTCTGCAACGCCATTTACAAAATTTTGTCTAAAGCAATGGTGACCAGACTCAAGCCTATTTTGGATAGGGTAATCTCGATTGAACAACACGGATTTGTGCCAGGCCGTGAGATCATGGACAACATTGTTTTAGCAGGTCAGTTGATTCATAGCCTTCATTCTACAAAAAAAAAAGGTATGATTGTCAAACTTGATGTAAGTAAAGCTTATGATAGAGTTAGAAGGCCATTTCTTTGGGCAGTTCTTGCTAGACTTGGAATCGATCAGAATTGGATTAAATGCATTTCCTTTTGTGTGTCCTCTATTCACTTCTCTTTATTTGTAAATGGATATGTATGTGGTTTCTTTCAAGATACTAATGGGATAAGACAAGGCGATCCCCTATCTCCATTCTTATTTGTAATGATAGTAGAAGTGTTGGGAAAATTAATCAAGAAACAATCCTCTCTTGGAAATTGGAAGGGGATCACTGTTCATAGTAGATTGGACCCATTTACACGCTCTTAGTTTGTAGATGATGCTATTCTATTTGGGGAGGCCACCATCCAAGAGGTGGAAACCATCAAGGAAGTGCTGGATATATATGAAAGTGAGTCAGGTCAAAGCATGAACAAATTCAAATCGAGGGTCTACTTCTTGAACACCTCTCACAAAAATAGAGTGCTCATATCAGATATTCTAGGATTCGAGCAAGGCTCATTCCCTATCAGATATTTAGGGATTCCTCTCTATGCAGGTCATATAGATCAAAGTCTATGGGAGGCAATCATTAATAAATATAGAAGTAAGGCTACCCTATGGAAAAACAAATGGCTTTCGCAAGCAAGGATAATCCTTATGGTAAAATCTATTTTATTTGCTATTCCAATCTACTATTTATTAGTATACAAGCTGCCAAGCAGAGCATTGAATGGCCTAGATAGCATATTCAAGAAATTTCTTTGGGAAGGGTCGAAAGATGAGAAAAAGATTCCTCTCATCAGCTGGGACACAACATGTTTAGCAAAAGAAGATGGGGGTGCTGGTCTGCATCAAATGAGTTTATAGAATAAGGCCTTGGGTGCCAAATTGGCATGGAAAATCTATAAATTTTTGGAGAAGCCGTGGTGCCGAATTATGGTGGCTAAATATTTAGACACATGGGAACCAGACATAATCTTAATGATTACAAACTCTCCCAGTGATTCTCACTTTTGGCAACATATTTGGGTAGGTAGGAAGCTTATTAAGGAGCACATCACTTGGATGATTGGTGATGGGCGCAAAGTGAAATTTTGGAGGGATTCTTGGTATGGGGAGCCACCGATAGAATCTCTCTTTTTAGATAAAGATTGGGTCCATCATATGGAATCTATGGTGGGTATGTGGGTATTGGATTACATGGATAATGAGACCAGTTGTTCATAGCAGATAATATGGAAAAGTTTTGATTTAGCCTCATCAGAGAATCATGCTACTTTAAAGGAGATATGATCAAATAGAATAGTTCTTCATTCCTCGGTAGAAGATTCAATTATTTGGTCTGCCTCTAAGTCAGGAAGTTACAAGGTGAATCTAGGTTTTGAACTACAAAGGCTGAGACAAATAGATTCTCAATGGCCCTTGAAACTCTGCTGGGGTAAAGGGCCCCTACCCAAGGTAGGAGCCTTTCTTTGGGTAGCCCTTCATGGGAGGATCCTTACAGGTAATAGGTTGAAGATCATTGGCATTGTAGGCCCGCACTAGTGTATCCTATGTAAACAATCGGATGAATCGGTTGATCATCTATTACTATGGTGTCCTTTTACTAGCATGTACTGGGAATGACTTTTTGATAAGTTGCAAATATCATTAGTAAGAAATCATTCATTCTTGGACTTCCTCTTGGCATGGTCAACTGATGGATCTAAATCTAAATGGGGTTTGCTATGGATTATTTGTTCATCATTGTTGGTATGGCACATTTGGAAAGAGCATAACAGGTGGATTTTCTGTGAAGAATTCAGGGAGGTGCATCAGATTATTTCAATGATAGAAGTAGACATTAAGGAGGTGATTTCTTCAAGGATGTCAGGCCTTCTATTTAGATTCCAATCGAGATGGGACTCAGACATGGAGAGCAGGTGGAATCTAAAATAATATGGAGATCACAAGATTAAAAAGTAGAAAGGAATAAGGAGGGACATGATTTGGCAGGCCCCATCGTCAGGATGGTACAAATTGAATTTTGATGGCTTGAGCAGAGGGAGTCTTGGGGAAAGAGGAGCTGGAGAAATCATCAGGTATGAGAAAGGTATATTGTCACAAGGCATATCAAGATACATGGGGATTGGAACCAATAACATGGTGGAGATCTCAGCCTTGGAAACAGGGCTTCAATGGTGCAAAAATCAAGGTATAGCCAAGTTGATTATTGAAGGGGATTCACAGGTCATCCTAAATGGGGTAACCAAAGCTGGCTTTAACAATTGGAAGTTAACCGCTTGGCTTCCCAAGATAAAGGAGGCCTTGAACTCATTGGCAGATATTTGACTACAACATGTTTTTAGGGAAGGTAACAAAGTAGTAGATGTCTTGGCTAACATGGGGATTGATTCGAAGTCAGATAGGATGTTCGGCCAATAGGATCGAATCCCTAAGGAGTTGCAGATTGTCATATCAGCAGATCAAGCTACCATTTCAAGAGCTGGCAAAGGATAGTGTAGGGGTTTTTTGGTGGTGTGGTAGAAGACAGAAGGAGTACAAGAATTTGACAGTAATCTTCTCACCATAGTCCTTTGTATCTCAGTCTGAGATTTCATTGAGAATGGAGACCGGTCCTAACCTCTCTCAAGCATATTATAAATTGGGATATGAATCTGATTGTAAATGCAAAGATGGCTTTCTTGGGCATCGTCTGTAGATGCAGTCAGGATGAGCCATTGGAGGAGTCGCCAAAGATACAAATTAGCCACATCTTCACTAAGGTGAATGAGCAAGAACAAGCGATGATGGTGGTTCTGCTAGGTGGAGACTACTGGTTAGGTGGTCATGTGCATGATGAAAAGATTATATATGACCTGTTTCTACCTATCATTCAAGTATTGGGCCACATGGTTCATGCTAATGGCATGGTTCGTAGAATGCTCAAGGAGGAGATGTATTCTAAAGTCTCCCGAGCGCTAGATTTGTTAAATGTCAGTGTGTCCATTGGTGGATTGATGAACTATTTCTACTTAAAAGCCAAGGGTAAGAAGTCTCTAATGAAGAAGGCCTCGGCGTTATTTAAATTGTGTGTCATGAAGGACTACAACATGACCAAATTTGAGGATTTTTGCAGAACCAATGACTCTTTGTTTCTAGTGGAACTTGTAGCAAGGCTGATAGCTATCGGCAATGTCATAGGGTATTTGTATAACTGATATAGGTTGCATAGCTTATGTGTTTTTCTATTATGTTATGTAAAAAGAAATATTCCTACACATAGTATGTAATTTCTTTTCTTAAGCAATATAAAGGGTACTGCCCCCTAGGCAGAGCTTACTTTATATATATATCTATATATATATATATATATATATATATATATATATATATATATATATATATATATATATATATATATATATATATATATATATATATATATATATATATATATATATATATATATATATATATATATATATATATATATATATAAGAATGATATTTTCAAAAAAACCTATTTATGAAAAGCAACAAATACCATTTATTTTGTGTTTAAAACAAATTTTTTTAAAGAGGTAAATACACTATATTGTTATTATTTTCTTTCTTTTGAATCTCAACTACAAATATACATTTGTAGTTAAACATAAAAATGTAAGTGAATATTTCCTTATGATTTAAAACACTAAATGTTTATAAATATGACAACGATAACTTCTTTTTTTTCAATATCTAAAACAATAATGAAATAAGTTTAATTTATTCTCCAAGGATTTGAGTTATAAATTACATAAGGTCCCTCCTTTTTTTTTTTAATTTAATGCAAAAGGAATAAAACTAATCTCTATTTATTATTTTCTTTTGCAATCAACAAAAAGAGCTTTATATTATATATATTTTTTAACCAAATACTTTTATAATGTATGGAAAACAATGAAACTACAATAAATCTAAATCTATTTCTAACCAAAAATTAGCATTTACTTACATGAATAATTCAAGTCTATTTATGTTTTGCATTGCACCCTTTTTTTTGAAACTCAATAACATACCAAATACACATTTATTTAAATATGCTAATAATGTCATATTTACATAGATTCCTTTTGCAACACAATGGATTCAAATAATTTTAATGCATTTACAATGGAGACACCTAAAATTCAAATAAAAATACATATGTTTACATCTCCTTTTACAAACATCATACTTTTTTTGAAAAGAACTTAACAAGGAGACCTTCTCCTTTACATTTTCTAAGAGGACCGAATTCCTCAAACATAAGCATTTTATTCTTTTCAATCTCTTCATGGCAATAAGATGCTTCAAAGACATGCAAATGAAAGCTTTGTATGAAGGCCATGGGAATCTCACCTCCCATCCTAGACCTCTAAGAGGCCACCCCCAAGCCAGGAGAACCAATGCTAACCCGGGTATGCATAAAACCAAATGAAACACAACACAAACATAAAACACACAATGTTACACCCTCCCATGGCTATCACAAGAAGATTGAAGTAAAGCTTCCTAAGGGTGAAGGTGGGCCAAGTACCTAATTGGAGACAAGGCTAGAGATAAAATACAAGCCTTCAAAAAGGTAACCATTCTTCCATACAAATACAACATATCTTTTCTTCACAACCCCAAATCAAAGCCTCATACCTCCTCTTCACAACCCCAAATCATACTCAACAAAAATGGCCAGAAAACCCTTATGACTGTTAGATTTGACAAGCGCAAATCATCCCAAGAACACCTGCATGCAAGACTGTCACAAAGAAGAAGCAAAAAGAGACAGAAACTATGGCGGCCAAAAGGCCAGAGACAGGAAAATCATTGTGATAGAAAAAGCTTCTATTAACAAAATGAAATTACAATACAATCTCCTTATTGAAATGAAAGAAGTGAATCCTTATAAAAGGAAACACGAAACCCTAAAGGCTAAAACCTTAAAGAATTATAAAGCGCCTAAGTGAAACTTAAGCCTAGAGTATGATAAACTAATAATTAAATGATTTAATTATTAGCTAACATAAGACTACTCTAACAATGACCCCCAAGAAAAAAACCCTTATGACCCCCAAGCATATCAATGCTATAAGCCTACCATGGACCCCATAATCCATAGTGCATCCCTCTCTCCCAAGGAGAGAGACTCTACACCAAGAGGGCTATCACAAAACCCTTCACCCTCAAGGCTACTCTTCCCTCCCAAGGGTGAGTATGGCCTTAAACAAAAATTGCTTAACCATACACAAACAACATAAACAAATGAATATTTTTTTCACTACACAATAACACTTCATAATGCAAAAATCCACATACTAGTTACCAAACTCTATGCAACACAAACATAGATCAACTTCCTTCATTCATTCATGGAAGCCATAAGCAAGACACCATAATGAAGAAGTAATGAGCTTTAGAGCCACCAACCTTGCAATAGAAGTTATGGAAAATGAAAGTTGAAGTAGAGCCCTTCCCTTATTGTCTTTCCTTTTCTTTCTCCTAATCCTCTTAGTGGTCTCTAAAGCTACAGAGTGGGTGATTGGGAGAAACTTTCTCTAATTTCCCCTCTAAATTCAAAATCCTCACATTCCCCAAGTCCTTGGAAGAAATGTGAGCTTTCATTGGATACTCTTCCCAAACCCGTACACATTACTAAAAATGGGTTCCTAAAAAGGTGGCCTATAAAGTGGATGAGCTTTTCCCTCCAAATGGCTGGTAGTCTTCCCAAGTCCATGCTTCCAAAAGCTGATTTCAGCCATCTTGGAAAATAAACTTTTTGGAAGCCTACCATGGTCAAAATAAGGTGTCATATGGTCAAAAACTCCCCTTACCCATAGGTATATAAAGTGGGCTAGTAAAAAAATGGTTTAAAATCAACCCTAGGTGGCCATATGACCCCTCAAAAACTCCAGTTAAGATCACCTACGAATTTTAATGGATATGACTCCACTTTGGGCTCACAAACCAAGTGGTCCTTATGGGGAACATAGCTAGGTACCTAGTGGGAAAGGTGGGTCCTAAAGCTTTCCAAGTGGACATGCTATGCCATATCACTTTCACAACAAGTGTGCTAATTGGCACTACATTAAACATCACAACACACTTAAATTTCACAATTTAATGGATGTAAATGCAAATAAAATTCACATTATACACTATACAAAATAAAATACATTACAACGAGGTTTTATCTCTTCAATAGATGCAACCTTGTCTTTAAAGAATTCACATTGGGGTTAGACATGATCCTCCAATAAAATTCCATGGCCTTGATCATGCACACTCAATTCAAATATTAGTAACCTCAAGAAGCATAATCATCAAAATTAAAAAATGAAGAATCAGGATTACCATTTAAATTTTCTAACACATGAATTAATTCCTTGTAGTCTCTATAATCATTCATCATAAATTTAATCATTAACTTACAAATGAACATATATAAACTGAATCATAGGAACATGATCTCATTAACTCACCTATCGCACTAAACATTCCAAATCTATATCAATCATGATGTAGTTTTGTCTAATTTGTATACGCATTAATTTCATCAATTCTAAAATCATCCAAATGTCAAATAATCAAGTAACCAAATCATCAAGTAATAACCATAATAATGTCTTGAAACTTAGCAATATATTTCATCACTTAACCTATAACCTTCAATGAAATTCACATCTCAACATAATTTAAATCTCAATTTTCATTTTCCTAAACAACTCACAACAACATATATACCCAATTTGCAACATCTCGGTATTCATCTAAATCAATTGTCATAGTGCAAGTCATAATGTATCATACGGTCAATATCGTGAGTATGTAAAGTATCATAAAATATAAAGTATCATCACCTAGTGAAATCAAATCACTGTCAAAAGGATAAAATCTCCTAATTCATCAAAACATTAATCCAATTACTAGGTCCATCTTAATGATAAATGAAAAAGCTATTATGGGTTTGGGGCGAGGCCTCACAAATCCGTCCTATGAAAAGTGAGAAATCTTCTTTCTTTGGTGCTTGGAATATGTAATGAAAATAATGCATATGTGAGACCTATTTCTTAACTACAATGAGATTCCATGTAATTTTCTTAGTGATGAAATCATGCTCCATGTCATTGTAATGTATTCCTTCATTTTTATCATTAACCATACTCTTATGCAAAATATGTTTCTATTTCATTGAATCAATGCAAGGACTAATATGGTACCCACAAATAACAAAAAAAATACATGCATATGATTCATGAAATATAATGTATTGTATCAAAACGAGTTCCATTTACACAAATTAGAGGTTTTCTTGGACAATGAGACCTGATCTATATTCATTTTCACATGTTTGATAACAAATAGATCACGAGAATGTTCTCTTTTGAGATATTTTTGACTCTATCACCTCTAACTACCTCCAAAAAATATCTTTAAAGATATAAAATGTAGGTGAAGAGGAAACCCACACACCATACCTTAAAATTCTTTAGTTTATTGTGGAAAATGGTTGCGAACTCCACATTTTCCCTCCATCAATGCAACATGGCCTCTAGAACTTTAGTTTCAATGTCTTCTTTTCTTTGTGGGCATAACTCTTCAATGCCTCTACAATTTGTAAGAAATATGAATGCTATTTTGTCTTTTAGAACCAAGACACATTCCAAATATTTCTTTTTCTTCAACCTCCTACAATGTGGGCCTTATTAGAGTAACTAACCACTAGTTTCATGCCGATGCATTCCTTGTGTGCCCTAAGTCTATCATTTCTCAAAAATTGTGGCACTTGTGAATAATTTTTATGAACTTAGGCATGGTCCCATTTTTCCTCTTGACTCACCCGAACACTTAGTGTCATACCCTATCGATGATATCCCTTGTGTGCCCTACGTGCATAAAATTGTTACAAGTTGCTCTTTTGTCTTTGTAAAGATTATATGTATATGAAATATTGAGTGTGTGTTTGAGTATGTTATAAACTTGATTTATCTTCCCATTGCATTTGGTTTCATTCAATTTCATAAAGTTTGGTAGGAGATATTGCTATTTCTTCATGAACAACCAAAAACCCTACTTAGGATAAACAATGAAAAATATAAAACCATGAATTATGTCTTTTGGTCAAAGGTGTATGTGTGTAAGGTTTATACAGATCCATTCCAAATTTTTATAGGCCAATTTGTGATGTTTATCACAAGTTATGTAATTACAAACCTAATAGGCTAGTGTATGACAGTTTAGGGCAACACATGAAGAGTTCTGTCAAACCGGTTCAAAATTAATTTCCAAATTCATGGTACATGTTGGTGAAGTGTGTTAAGAATTCTTTTCAGGTCTATTCTAAGTGTTTAATCATAAATTTGATATTGTATGTTTCTTTATCTCTCAAGAGTACAAACCCAATAAACTTGTCTAGGGTGGAACCTTGCTTTCACGTCTAGAGTTGTTATTTGGAATGTGAAGAGGACTTTTCCTAGAATTCAAGAGCCCTATGAGATGTTACCAAGCCTATCAAGGTTTTCAAAAGGAAATGTATGTCTTTGAAATTTTTTATTGGTCCCATAAATGGAGGTCCAAAACCATTACACAACTAGTTTCACCGTATGAGTTGATGGGTATAAGAAGAACCTAAACCTGATGTTCAACATAAACTACATAAGTGTTTGAACCCAAATTATAGTGTTATTATGCCTTATCCTTATTTATAATTGTGGTATCTTGATTAGTGATATAATCAATATGATCTATCTTGTGTTTCTTGTGAATCCTCATCCACGATTATAAATCCATATCATTTGTTTTACTATCTATGTGTCCAAGGGTAGAAATCTTCTCACCTTGGGAAATGGAAGTTATAGTAATATGGATTAGATCATATTTTATTTTACCATGATGGATGGAATAAAGGTGAAGGTATCATCTTGTATTTCTTGATCAATAATAGGATCTTGATTAAATATCATATTTTGAAAGTTGTGATCATAGATAAGACCTTGATCAAATATTGGATTATTATGAATATCATGATCATATTTGAGGATTTTCTTGGTACCTTGATCTTTATTTATTTTGGGGCATTTCATGTCGTGTTTTAGAGAAATGTCTTGATATGGCCTAAATTGATTCTTAAACAAGATGGATACACTTTACTTTTTTTCAATTTTTCCATATATCAATTAGGCATTACATATATGTATCTAGAATGTTGCATTAATAGTATGCTTGGGCTAGTAGTTTGTCTTTGAAACTTATAATTCTTGTGGATTTTGGACCTTTTGAGTTTTAAGGACAACATGAAATGTTTAAAATGAACTTTTCTTGTGGATTGACTCATGGAGATGGTAGTGCTTGATGGGTTTTGATGCAGTCCATAGGCATAATGCTAGGAGAATAACTAATAGGTGTTGTAGTCATATATTTATTGGATTTATTATTTTTTTATTTATTTCATATGATTATTAGTTGGACCAAATCTCTATTTTCTAGATGGGACCAATCAATCATCCATGAAGGAATGGGATTTTAATGTAGGGTCATCAAGAGCTTCATAACATGCATTATGATTAATTTTTGGTTTCTAGGTTGTTTAGGTGTTTTTGAGTCTAATAAGGTACTTTGAGACCATGTGGGATCATGTTGATCCATTTTGGAAATTTATAGGTCAATTGGTTAAAAGTTGTAAAAGTTGCACAATGACGTTGTCACATTGCAAAAAAAAGTTGGCAAACAACTTTTGTCAAATTTGTTAAGAAACTTTTGTCAAAGTTGTCAAATTGATCTAATTTTTAAGTATATGGTTAGATGGTTGGTTGAAACTATTGAAATAAATGACAATGTATATATGTGGCCTCCAAAATTCAAATTATAGCATTGGAGAAAGTGTGAAAGAATTTTTTTATTATTATCATTGGAGCATTCTAAATTTTGTATTTTTATATGTTTCTAACTATTTTAATTATTTTGTATGGATTGTACATCATTTCATTACCTTTACATGATTGGATATGCTATTGGCATGAGTTATCTTTCATTTTCAACTAGTTTGGTTGATTTTAATTGAGTCTTGCAAAATTTATAACAAATTCTTTGTACCTTGGTCAAAACCCTACCTGGGGTAACCAGTGATTGAACTAAATATGTAACCCGACCCCCACTAGTGAAAAATCCCCAATATTGGTGGAAAGGCCTATATTGATATATTATATCCCATTCCAAATTTTCAAAGTTCCATGTGGATGTTTTCCTATGCTTGATATGATTTTTGGTATGATTACAATGTAGATCAAATTGTCAAAATAATAAAAAATAATAATTGGATATAATAGATCCTAAGTTTGGTTATTTTTTAATAATTATAAAAAGAGGAATTTGGAGAGAGGTCATACAGACCTGAACCAAGTGGGTTTTTTCACCTTTGATGGTTTTATACACATTATGTTATGATTGTCCTAAGAGGATTATTTATGAGAGTTAATGTAACATAAGAAACATCAAAATAAGTTAGAATCTTGTGATTGTCTCAACATTGTACAATCAATGAAATCATAGCTAAAGTGTTGTGAGAAGGCCTCCAATTATTTTTTGAGGGTTGAAAACATCTAAGCCTTTGTGTGGTCAAGTCCATTAAGGTTGTTATTCCTAGTTGGGAAAAACAAGAGTTGTACATTCTATGAGTTTTCTATGCTATTGTGAGTCATCACAAAGAAACTGATCATGATCTTTCAAGCCCAATACAAGCCCACCCATGATAATTTCAATGACCAAATCATGTTGGTTTCAATCCTCTAAAAGAGTCCAATGCATTGAGTCTAAAGAAGTGAACCTAGGTACACCTATGGTGATATGTGAGAAACAAATTGGCACTTTATGTTGAGGTTATAAATAAGGTCCTTCCTTTGCATTAAATTTTTATGGGGTTGGTTGAAGGAATAGTGGAATCATAAGAACTAGTATTTCTAGGCCTTGTTTGTTCTTGGTATGTGTTGGATAATATAGGCATAATATAATATTAATATTTAATTATTTTAGCCATGCATAAGCTGGAAAATAAGTGAAAACAAGTATTTATATATTTACTCATTGGAAGGATATGAAAAATTTGATTAATTAAATAATATAATTATATAATTAAGTTTGCGAGACCTTAGGTTAATGGGACATTCCTGGGTGATGGAATTAGTTAATTAGGACTAGGTGGTCTATGGAATATTTTAGGTCTATGCCATTATCGAGGATGTGATTGTTTGATTCTCATCTTGAAAATACATAATGCAATCACTAAAGAAATGTCAATTCTTTTCTAATATTTTGGATACTCAATAATAAAATAAACTTGATCTCTCATTGCTAAAGAGTGGAAAATCTAGAATAGTCCAGCCTAGAACATGTTTTTAGATCAACATGACTTAAAATGGATATAAGAGATCATTGTAGATATCTTCAAGAGAGGAATACATCATGTTACATTAAATAGGTGTTGTCCGTGAGATAATTACCATAAAGAAAGAGGTGACTGTGGGTGTTACTAATTTTAATAGGAAGATCATGATGAAAATGACAAAGATGCCTCCTCATGTGAGGCTGAATAAATGTACATTATTGGTAGTGGTAGTGTAGTATGGAAAATTTGATGCTTATTTGGGTTATTTACTATGTAATAAGAAGCTCCAAACATTAAGGGAAGCTTTTTATTTGAAAAATTAACATATAGAGAAATAAGGGAGCATATACTAAAATAATTAAGAGAGCTGATGCAAAAATCCTCAGTCCAAATGAAACTACATGAAGTCTCATATAGCTGAAGATAAAGTAGACAAATTGATGGGGGTTATTAAAAACCTTTCATGTAGAGTTTCTATAAATAAAAAGGGTTACCTTCCAACATTATATAAAAAAATAACTTTCACAGCATAAGAAGTCTCCAAAAAAGAAGAACCCACAACATAACTATCTTACTAACATAACTAGCTTACAAGATCAAGTGAAGGTTTCATTATACAAATGTATTGATAAAAAAATCATCGATGCATTTATAATCAAATGGTACAAAAATAAGATATACAAAATTTGGCCTCTAAATATGTACAAATCAGCTCATGGCAACTTATATATAAAAAAATTGACAGCTAAACATATATATGACAACTCATTACCATTTATGTATACAAAATTTGGCCTCTAAATATGCATAGATCAACTCATGGACATTTTATATGCAAAAAATTAAATTTACAACGTTTCACCAAAAATATATACAAAAAAGCATTCCACCCTTCTGTAGAATCATTCTTCCTTGCAACGCTCAACGAGATTGAAAACTTGTAGATGTCCCAAATAATAAAGGGAACATGTTAGATCATCTCTAACCATTATTTTTTTCAAGTATTTCCTCATGGTCATATTCAAAAACTTCCCATAAATTCTTGTAAAGAGATCTACCACAATACTTCTTCAATTGAATACTTATCGCAACAACATGGTTAGAGTAATGAAGAATATGTCTATGTGTGTCAAATTCCTCAAACAAATACACATTAGGTTTTTTGATAGGGTACCTTCAAAGCCATGTCCCTATCACAAAAAAAATCCTATTGGGTACTCAATATTCTCTCCATCAATGATTGTGGTTTTCAATTTTTTTTGGTCTCAACACAATGACATAAGAAATAATGTGTTTCTTCTTCATTGTTATGGTCTGCAACAACTGCATACATATGGCTTGCATTTTATAGAAAGATAAATTAATACCAAAATAATATAAAGTGTATTAAAATGATTTAAAAATTAATTTCACCTAAGTAATATTTCAAAAAGTTACCTAGTTTGATTAGGTCAATACATGATCAAAATACACTGTTGCTTCCATCTGGTTCAATTGTAGTACTTTGGGAACTTGATATGTATCAATTGGAACCAAAGGCATACAAGAAAATTGGTCAAGCCACTCTTGTGATTTTCATTCTTCCCACAAAAAAATCATACATGAAGAGCAAAAACATACAATCTGTGTGTGTGAAATATGTCCACAAGCAAAAACACTTCAATATATCAATATATCAATGGTTAATAACATCAAATTAAATTGAAAAGCATAAAGAACCATATGAAATTGATATATTTCTTTCTATCTAAGAATATTATGATCTAAATTAAGATATAGCTCTCAAATTCTATCCTAGATCAGTGACAATTCAATCTTAGAATGAAAGATTTAGCTAGACAATATGCAACTATACATTTATGATCATGATTCTAGCTATGAAATTCAATTAAAACTATGCAATATTAAGATATTAATGCACTAAAGATGACTGATTAAACTCTAGATACAAAATGGAAGCATGCACTTAAGATGAATTCTCTATAAAAATTAGCTTTGAGTGATTCTCTTTTATAGGATTGAGATAAGTTTGAACGATGTAGATGCATCCTTGAGGCATAGATGAGATCGATTCTCACTTGATCCATGTGATTAGACTTTGAGTGGAGGGATTTAAGTTGATTTTCCTTTTGTGGTGGGATGGAAATAGGACATTTTAATTAATTGATTCAATTAATTATTCTAGCAAGGTGATTTTTGATTTTGATTTTATTAATCATGCTAGGACAAGTAATTAATTAATTGATTTTGGTTGATCACCTCCAAGGCTTGATACCAAATTGTTGATTCTTGATTAGTTACACAAGTAATTCACTAGCATAATCATCTTTTTGATTTGGTTCAATGTTTTGATCAAGGTTTAGGGAAAATTTGATTAATTTTGATTAATCTAGGCATTTTGATGACCCTAGCCCATTTTTAGGTGATTACATTTACCCCTCTTTGAATTAACATGCAATCAACACATTGATTCAAAGAATGTATAATGAATGGTTTAGAGAATAGTTTGATATAGATCATGATAAAACTATTTTTGGAAGATTGTTGAGCATGTTAGAGTTTTAGATTTTGGGTGTGCTGACATTAATGTTTTGTCATTGATGTCAACATACTAGTTATTGTTTTAGATAGTATGTTCAGTTGGTTCAGTATTAAGGATTTCAGTTGACTAGGTGCTATGCTGAAGCTCTTGAGTTGTGATTATGAGGTATTGTTCTAAGGTGTCTATAGATCATCTACATAGGTTCACAGAGGTTGGTATGACAATTTGAATGAGGAATGATCGATTTGTTGGTTGTTGGTGTCACAATGTTCCCGTGAACAGTGGATTATTATTTGGCCTGATATGACTAGGATTTGATGTTTCAAAGGTTGTGAATCTAGTGAATTCATTTTTCCTTATCATTGTGTTCACAACTAGTGTTGTTCATGATTTAGAGTATAATAAGATATCTTTTGTTATGTCAGAGTTCAATATTTTAGTGTTCTTGTTGATCAGAGATAAAGATGAGTTTGGATTTCATATTGGAAATTATGTGAAGGTTTTGGAAGGTATTAATGTTACTTTTTAGTGTTCTTGGACCATGTGATGATCATGTTGTTGGTACACATTGATTGAGGTGATCGGTTTTGTTTTTTCTATAGCATGTTGACATTTCTTCATTTGAGTTCTAGCCGACTTGATGGAGTAATATGTTGCAATTTTTGGTGTTGCACTGGTGATGGTATATCATGTTCAAGGTTGAATATTTGGGTCCTATCTAAGTCTTAGAAAACTTTATTTGGATTGCATTGATGATTGAGCATAATGTTTATATCTTTTATTGTAATAGTTCTTAGTTGACCTATTGGAGGATTATTCTTTATAATCGGTATATATGACAGATCATTTTGTAATTGAGAGTATGCATGTGATAGAGAGGATTGTGTAAATGTGTTTTCTACACTTAAGGAAATTTTTTTACTTCATTGGAACTATTTTGGCATATGAGATACTATTTGTTAGTTCAGTTTTAAAGGATTGTATGTCCACCATGTTATAATTGAAGATAGATTGGTGAACTTGAATAAGGGCCAAATCTGAGATTACATTGTGAGCAGTGAGCTTTAGGAAATGATCTGCAGATTGGGGTATAATCCTATGGTTGCAAGTGCATCCTTTGTTCTCTATTTTTCTCTTAACTGGGAAGTACTTTTAACATTGTACACTCATCTAGTGAGTTTGACTCCCATTGGGGTTTTCCCTTAACTGGGTTTCCTTGAGAATAAATCTTGGTGTTCTGAGTTATATGTTGTAGATATTGCATTACTATTTATCTTTTAAATCTAAGTGGATAAAGTGGAATTAAAGTAATTAGGTACACACAACTGATTCACCCCCCCTCTCTCAGGTGTTCTTTCCTCCTTTTGGGCCTAACAATTGGTATCAAAGATAATTCTTTTTGAAGAATCTTGATGGATTGAAGGATATATGTCAACATGAAACCCAGGGTGGTTGACCTATATCAAAATCATGACCTTAAATTAACCATGACCATGATATCATCATCAATTCATTTCTTATGTATATAAATTATTAAAATAATATATTGAAATACATACCAATGGACAAAATTCATTTCCCCCTTCAATGTGACCATGCTGCCTACAATGTTCCTCAGTTGTTTTGATTAGATATCTTTGAGTCTTTAATCCCTTGAAAATTTTGTAGGGACAATAACATTTTCAATCACCTTTTCTTTTAAAGTTAGACCACAATCTAGCAATTGTCTCATTATTTTGTTCTGGGTTGATATTGTCAGACATGGTCTTTCTTGAATGGAATGAATCGTTACTTGTACATTGACTAGAATGTTGGTGGAAGAAGGATGATTTGTTTGCAACCTACAAATACAGTCATTGAAGAACCATTTTCTCAGCTCTAATTTTCTCAAGACAAAGGGACATTTATCATAGCCATAGAAACCTGATTATTTTTAAATGGAATACACCAAGGAGTACCATTGGAAATATTGATCATTTACAATCATGAACAGTAAAACTAAATCAAATAGCTCAATTTTTTATCAGCATGTGTAGTCTCTATGTATATGAAAAATGAATGAAATATCAAGCTGAAATAAAATAGTGAACACAATAGTATTCCACATAGAGTGAATGAAATATACCATCAAAAGAAGGTGAAATCCAAAATTGGCACAAACTCAGACATGGGAAAAGTTAAATTCAAGGCCTAATTTATCAAGAGAAACAAACAATGCGGAACCCCACAATCAAAAACATGAAACCTAATAAAAAACACTACAAAACTTGATTGGGATAATGGAATTTACAAAGTAAGGAAATGTGAGAGGATTAATCAAATAATCAAAAAGAGAAACACACTTTGTCAACAATGTTCAAAATCCTATCACCAAGCACGGACATAGGAAATAAAAAATGGACAAAAGAAAAGAAATAAGAAAAATTATTAGGACTATAGAAAAAACATTAAGACTATAGAAAATCAAGTTCTAGAATGGATGGTTCAGATGCTTTTCCATTAAAACAATTGAGCATTCATCATTTGGTACTTCTTGGTGTATTCCATTTGATTATGTCAGACACAAAGTATGCCATTTAGATATGTTCAAAATTTTGCCAGTAATGATTTGGGGAATGCAATCATGTAAAACAAAAATGAATATTATTATTATTATTGTTATGAGAAGAGGTCAAAATAATATTTAAAGTATTATTATGAAATTTGCATGTTCATCACCTATGCATATACCTTCTCTAATGAAACAACCATTGAATAAAATTTCAAATGCCAATTTCTTTAACAATTCAAATGTGTCAAGTAGACAAGATTCTTAATGGAACTACTTTGATAACATATAGATACAAATAGGAGATTGGAGTTGATAAAATTTCACCGGTGCATATAAAAGTTGATCGGAGAAGGTATATGCATAGGTGACAAACATGTAGATTTGACCAAGCATTGCTGGGAGCTAGAACCTGCAACAAATGGAATTGTGATGATTTTCATAATAGTACATTTGTTGCAGGGTAAGCTCCCAATAGTGTTTAGGAAAATATACATGTTCATCACCTGTGCATATAAGATTTGATTAGAGAAGGTATATGCACCAGTGAAAAATATGCAGATTTGACCAAGAAATACATGGAGCTAGACCCTGCAACAAATGGACTTATGATGATTTTCATAATAGTACATTTGTTGTAGGGAAAGCTCCCAATAGTGCTTAGGAAAATCTGCATGTTCATCACCTGTGCATATAAGAGTTGATCAGATAAGGTATATGCACAGGTGAAAAACATGCATATTTGACCAAGCAATAATGGGAGCTAGACCCAACAACAAATGGACTTGTGATGATTTTCACAATAGTACATGTGTTGTAGGGTAAGCTCCCAGTAGTGCTTAGGAAAATCTTCATGTTCATCACCTATACATATAAGAGTTGATCAGAGAAGGTATATGTATAGGTGAAAAACATGAAGATTTGACCAAGAAATACTGGGAGCTAGACCCAACAACAAATGGACTTGTGCTGATTTTCAAAATAGTACATTTTTTGCAGGGTAAGATCCTAGTAGTGCTTAGGAAAATCTATTTTCTTGAAACCTCATAATCATAATAGTATGTCCCAAAATAGTGATTTGAGACACATGAAATACTCTATCCATGCTACTATATCCCCAACACCACACTGGCTTATGATAAGGTATTGATACTGAAAAAATAATGGATACAAAAAGAAAATTGAAAACTCCCTTCAAAGATAACATGTCCTATGAACACAAATTCCATGACATAATCAGAAATCCCTCTTGGCTTATAAGTATTAACATCCCCCAAGTCCCTTAAGTCTACTCATTTCCCAATATATACTGTCAACATGTTAACCCTTAATGTGTCTATCCCACTGTTACACATGTCAACACACCCTTACTTCAGACCTTAATAGGCTCTATCCCTTCCTCTTGGGTTCCACTCCTTACCACAATCAAATGCCCTTATCTCAACATGTTTTTAATCCCCCCAACACCTTCCTAATCCAACATTGACCCACTTAGATTTCTCAACATTAACTTACTGTCACACTGTGACAGTCAAATGTATCTATTCTTTGAAACAATCACCAAATCACCCTTGACCGTGGTTCGGCTACCCTCTATCCACTAGGGCACATTAAAGAATTCCCTTTACCCACTCTTAACCCAACATCCTCTTTGGAATCACCCTACCACACAAAACTCAACCAAACTGGTATGCCCCTGTTATGTGACAGACTAAGGCAACATTTCTTGGGTTTCTTTGATCCAATGCACATGTTATTTGATGCATGGCCACCTGAAACTTGAGAGATATAAAATACATGTCTCATTCCATCCTCCTATCAAATGTGGGGCTTGGATGTACATAAAAACATTCCATGCTAAATTTTATTAAACCTCTGATTACCCTAGCCCGAGGGTTTACCAGTTTGTATTAAAACCAATATATCTCTATTATTTCTAAGTGGATTCCAATGAAACAAAAATCATAATTTAAAGAATGAAAACCCCCATCTATTCCATTGACAGATGAATCAAAACATTGAGATAATCATAATAAAACTAATGGAATTCATACTATTATATAGAATAACATAATGAACATTTTGCAGAAAATGATTTCCTATTTAAGATAAACTTGGCCTCCTTGTCTTGGGCTTTCAAAACCTTGATAAAGTCTTTTGAAAATATTCTAACTTCTTAAACTACCCAACAAATGTCCTCAAACTGACTATAACTGACTATTTCCCTTAAGCTATTGAACTCATCAATTGCCTATGATATTGTTGGCAATTTGGCTGAGTTAGATATCTAGATGTTGTCATTATGGAAACATATGATCTATATGAAGACCACATATGACAGAGAGCAGTTATGCCAAAGCGCAGAACAAAATTGTCTAAGTGTAAGCAGTATTTTTCCAGTGTAACCAGAGACAGTTTTGATTGGCAATGTCGATATAAGTAAGTTCAGTGCTTGCACACTTGAACATGGATACTATGATGTATATTGAAGACTCACTTGAGAGCGCAAGTTTGTATGACATGTACAAAAGAATTTATTGCAGTATTACTAGAGACAATGTTGAAGCTGATAGGATAAAGAAGAAGACAAAATTGGTAAATAGTTAAGGGATTATTTTGTTTATCAAAATAATTTCTCAATCATATAAAGGGATGACATCCTAGATGTTAACCCTTGGGCAGAATAAGTTATTATGTATTTTTGTAAAGTGCTTTATGTTTAGTAAAGCTGGCTGTAAAAGTTATTATTCCTAATAACTTGTATAAATGTAAGACATATGTAATGTGAAGAAAAAGTATGAACATAGGTATGTGAAAGATATTGATGCGAAGTTGTAAATTGAGAAAGTCAAGAAAGCAAACTTTGTATATGCAAGCGAAGAAGCAAAGGTAATATACCTTGCCCTCTTTTTGTAATCAGAGATCATTGTACATTACATGTTTGGGCAGTGGGCTCATCTTGTAATCATTTGAATTTGTACTACCAACTCTTAGTAGGGTTGAGGATTCTAACAAGGCCTATAGTCCCTTAATTGTTAGGTATAAGGTGTCTCAACCTTGGATAATTCCTATTCTTATTATTTGTTTTGTAAAATGTATTTCTTGCAAACAATGTAATTAAGTGTGAGTGTACATGTCTAGTTCGCATGTTGATGTGTCACTCCACTTGATGTGTCGGCATCTTGAATTGTGTAAGGAGATCATGGCTGAAATGGTTATGACGGATTCCTATGACATGTAAGAGCTATGTCTAGAAGTTTCAATGATGGGTGAAGACATGTGGCAATTGATGAAGTTGAGTACTGTACACTCTTCAAATTTTTTTTCGGGTTCCTATTTTCTTAGAGAATGGTAAAACCCTAATACGGTTATCTTTGGAAGTTGCCCTAAAAAGGGAAGTGCATGATATAAGCATTTTTTAGGGTTGCGAGGAGAAGGAGAAGTTAGTGTATTATTGGAATTTTTTATGCTGCCACGATTTGTCTTCAAGAGTTGGAAATCTTCTGAAAGAACTTGCATTGCAAGTGTATTGTAATCTGCAATAGTTTTGATAAATACATTGTGCAGGTTTTGGAGTGTTGGGGTTTTTACCAAAAGGTTTCCCCAGGGTAAATCTTTGTGTCATTCTCTATTTTCTATGTGCATGGTATATGGCTGCAATATCATTGTTAAAGTAGTTAACGAATCTGAAATTGTAAGGATTTAAAAGAATTTGCACAATACTTTCCTTAAGAGATTAGTGTAGGAAGCTGTTTCCGCACCTGAGTTTCCTTACAAGTGGTATCAGAGCCTGATCAACTTTTGATCCTAGTTGTTGGGTAGGGTTTTTTGAGCTAATTTCAACTTGAGTGGGAGTTTTTTGTGCAGAGCATTCTGAATCTTATTTGTAGATAGATATGGCAAGTTCCTCATATAGTAGAATGGAGGTCGAGAAATTTAATGGCACTAATTTTGAGTTATGGAAACTCAAGATGGAAGACATGCTTGAAGACTGTGATCTATGGGAGGCTACTTCACTTGATGTGAAACTTGTAGTGATATCTCAAGTGGATTGGGAGATCAAGGATCAGAAAGCTAAGGGTCTCATCAGAATCTGTCTAGCAGATGTCGTTCTTCTGAATGTTCTTGATGTGACTACTACAAATTCTTTGTGGAAATGGCTTGGGTCTATGTATCAAGCCAAATCTCTGGTGAATAAGTTGTTCCTGAAAATGAAGTTGTATTCTTTAAGAATGGAGGAAGGTGGATCCGTAACTGATCATCTCAACGCATTCAATTTATTGATTGCATAGTTGGCATCATCCGGTGCCAAGATCGAGGAGGAGGATCATTGTATGACCCTACTTTGTTCCTTGCCAGATTCATGGGACCATCTTGTCATGGCTCTCAAAAGTACTATAGTCACATTCCATATGGATGATGTGGTGTCTTCACTGCTATCTAAGGAGATGCGAAGAAAGACTTCGGATTCATCTAAGGAAGCCCTTGTTGTTCATAGGAGATCCAACGATAGAGGAAAGCAGAATGACAACAAGTCAAAGAAGAGTAGATCCAAATCTTGTGGGAGTTCTAAGACTCCTGAAAAGTCCAAGGTGAAATGTTGGAACTGTGATAAAACTGGGCACTTTTGGAGGGACTGCAAAGAATCGAAGAAGAAGAAGTAAGGCTCAAATTTAGCTTCTGAAAAGTCTCAAGAAGATGGAGATGCTTTTATTGTAGCTTTGGTAGCCCATGCATCTGATGATGTGTGGTTGGTAGACTCGGGTGCTTCTTTTCACATGACCTCTCATCGAAACTGGTTCTCAAAATATGAAGAGTTTGATGGTGGAAAGGTGTACTTGGGTGATGATTCTCACCTAAAGATAGTTGGACACGGAAGGGTCACTATCAAATTTCCTGATGGATGAGTAAAGGGAATCAATAGAGTTATGCACATTCCAGGTTTGGCATGAAACCTATTATCTATAAGTATGTTGAATGATGTAGGTGTGCGGGTTGTTTTTTCGAAAGAAGGATGCAAGATGATGAGAGGATCGATAGTTCTTGTGAGGGGTACTAGGAGAGGTACCTTATTTTAGCTAGATGCATGTATTCATCTATGTAATAGTTCTTCATCCTCACCATCTGAATGAGTAGTGAAGAAGTCTATGGTTATTGGTTCTGATGGCAGTGCAAACACTTTGGAAGGTAAGCTTCCTATAGAAAAGACAATGTTGTGGCATATGAGATTTGGCCACTTTGGTGAAAAGGGTCTCAGAACCCTGAAAAATAAAAACCTCATTGAGGGGTTAAATGATTGCAATCTCAAGTTTGACTTCTGCAAACACTGTGTCTATGGTAAACAAAATCGTGTTTACTTTTACTCTAGTTCTCACAAATCTTCTGATGTTTTGGATCCTATTCATTCTGATGTATTTGGTCCTGTAAAAGTTCCTTCAATCTCCAAGTCTGTATGTTTTGTATCTTTCATAGATGATTACAGTAGAAGGACTTGGATTTATTTCCTTAAAATTAAGACATAAGTCTTTAGTCAGTTCAAAGAATTTAAAGCTCTTGTAGAGAATCAGACTAGTAAAAAGATTAAGTGTGTGAGAAATGACAATGGTGGTGAGTTTTGCTTAGTAGAGTTTGAACAGTTCTGTAAAGAACAAGGTATTGAGAGGCATAAGACAACTCCTTATACCCCACAAAAAAATGGAGTTGTAGAGAGAATGAACAAGACACTAATGGAGAAGGCTAGGAGTATGCTTAGTGGAGCTGGTTTAGAACAAAGGTTTTGGGCCGAAGTTGTGGCCACTACTTGCTATCTGGTTAACAGATCTCCTACATCAGCTCTTGTTGGTAAGACACCCATGGAGGTGTGGTCTGGTAAGAAGCCTTCAATTAGACATCTTCATGTTTTTGGTTGTGAAGCTTATGCACATGTTCCAAAGGAGAAAAGATCTAAGTTGGAAAACAAAGCTGTCAAATGTATTTTCATTGGATACAGTGTTGGTGTGAAAGGATACAAGCTTTGGGATCCTGTGACTAGTAAGGTGTTGTATAGTAGAAATGTTATTTTCAGAGAGCTAACATCTTCTCCTATTGTGCTACAACCAGATGAAAAAGAAGAGGAAAAAGATGTTGTTTAGTTGCCTCGTACCCCTGAGAAGATTGAACAGAGAGACCATGTTGGGCCTAATGATGAGGAGAGCTCTAACAACTCTGATAGTTCAGAAGAAGAGGAAGAACCACCTCAACCTCAGCCCTTGAGGAGATCCACAAGAGAAATTAAGAAACTAGAAAGATTTGGTTATTCTATGTTAGATTCCAATTGTGCTTTTGCTTTGATTACTAACACTGATGAGCCTAGATCTATGAAAGAGGCTTTGGGCATGGAAGATGCAGGTTCCTGGATTGAGGCTATGGATGATGAGATGGATTCATTGGAGAAAAACAAAACTTGGGACCTTGTACCTTTGCCTAAAGGGAGAAAATCTGTTGGCTGTAAATGGGTGTTCAAGAAGAAATTCTGTGCAGATGGCAGTGTTGAAAGGTACAAAGCTAGATTGGTTGCAAAGGGGTATTCACAGGTAGAGGGAATAGATTATGGTGAAATATTCTCTCCTATTGCAAAGTTGACATCCATTAGATTTCTATTATCTCTTGCTGCATCATATGATTTAGAGATAGAACAGATGGATGTAAAGACAACTTTCCTTCATGGTGATTTGGAGGAAGAGATTTATATGTCACAGCCTGAGCACTACATTGTTAAAGGTAAAGAATCCTTAGTTTGTAGATTAAAGAAATCTCTATATGGTTTGAAGCAATCTCCTAGGATGTGGTACCTTAAGTTTGATGCCTTTGTGTCTTCAATTGGATTTTTAAGATTGAAATCAGATCATTGTCTTTATTTTAGAGTTGAAAATGATCACCTTCTTATTGTTGCATTATATGTTGATGATATGTTGTTGTTTGGGAAGGGTAAGGGTATGATTTCTGATTTTAAATCTCAGTTGTCAGCACAGTTTGAGATGAAAGATCTTGGGGCAGAAAGGTATATCTTGGGTATGGAAATTAATAGAGATAGGTCTAACAAAAAACTTTGGTTGAGTCAGAGTAAGTATGTGAAGTCTGTGTTGGACATGTTCAGCATGGAAGATTGTAGACCACTATGTGTTCCTGTTTCTATGGGAACAAAGTTATCTGTAGATGATTGTCCAAAATATCCTAGTGAGGTGGAGGACATGAGTAGAGTACCTTATGCTAGTGCAGTTGGCAGTCTTATGTATGCTATGGTCTGTACTAGACTAGACATTGCCCAAGCAGTGGGAGTCCTGAGTCAGTTTATGGCTAACCCTAGATAGGTACATTGGGATGCAGTTAAGCAAGTATTCAAATATTTGAGGGGTACATCAGATTACTCCATATGTTACCATGGTAACTCTTCTAGATCTCCACATTCAATTTGTATTCGTGGGTTTGTGGATTCAGATTGGGCATGTGATATTGACAGCATGAGATCCACCAGTGCTTATGTGTTCACTATGTTTGGTGGTGCTATCAGTTGGATGAGTAAGCGACAACCTATGGTTGCTTTGTCCACTACAAAAGCTGAGTACATGGCTGCTACTCATGCTTGTAAGGAAGCCATTTGGCTTAGGAGATTGTGTTCTGATGTTGGTGTTGATGCAAAATAGATTACTATTTGGTGTGACAGTCAGAGTGCTATTTGCCTTGCGAAGAATCCAACTTTTCATGCTAGAACGAAGCACATTGATGTGCAGTTTCACTTTGTGAGAGATATGGTGGAAGATGGAAAGGTAAATTTGGAGAAGGTAGATACTATGAAGAATGTTGCAGATGCATTAATGAAACTAGTGGGCACTGAGAAGTTCAGATGGTGTTCGAAGTCTATGGGCCTTTTGGCCTATAGCGGTTAGTTCTTGTTATGTTCCTGTTGCTCTTACAAGGTGTTTGACAAGTGGGAGAATGCTAGGAATAAGGTGTCTCAACCTTGGATAATTCCTATTCTTATTATGTGTTTTTTTAAATGTATTTTTTGCAAATAATGTAATTAAGTGTGAGTGTACATGTCTAGTTGGCATGTTGATATGTCACTCCACTTGATGTGTCGGCATCTTGAATTGTGTAAGGAGATCATGGCTGAAGCAGTTATGACGGATTCCTATGACATGTAAGAGCTATGTCTAGAAGTTTCAATGATGGGTGAAGACATGTGGCAACTGATAAAGTTGAGTACTATACACTCTTCAAAAAAAATTTTGGGTTCCTATTTTCTTGGAGAATGGTAAAACCCTAATACCGTTATCTTTGGAAGTTGCCCTAAAAAGGGAAGCGCATGATATAAGCATTTTTTAGGGTTGTGAGGAGAAGGAGAAGTTAGTGTATTGTTGGAATGTTTTATGTTGCCATGATTTGTCTTCAAGAGTTGGAAATCTTCTGAAAGAACTTGCATTGCAAGTGTATTGTAAATTGCAATAGTTTTGATAAATACATTGTGCAGGTTTTTGAGTGCTAGGGTTTTTACCGAAAGGTTTCCCCAGGATAAATATTTGTTTAATAATATCAAATTTCCACAATCCATTTGTAAAGCAATGCTGTTTCTGGTTTTGATTGTGTGAATTTTTCATGCATCAACGTTTCGGATCACACAATCAAAACCAGAAACAACATTGCTTTATAAATATTTGTGTCATTATCTATTTTCTATGTGCATGGTATATGGCTGCAATATCATTGTTAAAGTAGTTAACAAATCTAAAATTGTAAGGATTTAAAAGAATTTGCACAATACTTTCCTTAAGAGATTAGTGTAGGAAGCTGTTTCCGCACCTGAGTTTCCTTACATTAATTAGGACTGAAACACTATATATGTAACATGCTCCTAATAGGGTCAACATCCTTAACATGATACTTTTGATTAGTGGATCATTGTGGGTATCATCCCCACTGGGGTTTTCCCTTGGCCAGGGTTTCCTTGAGAACAAATAATGTGTTATGAGTTCATTTACTTTATTGCTATGCATGTTCTTTAGTTTACTCTATTTTGCATGTATCAAGTTAATATGTTATATCCATAATTGAGAAAAAGTGAAAGTTTTTAGAATACTAATTTACCCCCCCCTCTCAGGATTCCCTATTTCTAACAATTGGTATCAGAGCTTAGTTACTCAAAAAAAAATCATTCAGAGAAAGAATAGTAGCTTGAGTAAGATCTTTATGGATATGGATCAGCTACAGAAGAATCTTGAAGAAGCTCTTGAACAGATTGATATACTTACTGAAGAAAGAGATACTTTGAAAGGAAAATATGATGATGCAAATAACCTCATTGAGAAGCTGAAAAAGAAGCTTGAAGAACTGAAATTAGAAAAAGAATCTACAATTCAAATTGAAGATTGTGATGAAAATCTTGAAAAATAAAATGAGATCCTTAAACATGAATTAAAGATAGTAAATCTGAAATTGAGTTTGAAAGATGGAAATAGCAAGAATGAAGAAAATCTGAAATCTGAGAGTGAAGATCTAAAATCTAGACTTTGTAAAGTGACATCTGAACTTGAGAAAACAAAATTGCAGTATGCTGAACTTGAAAAGTACAATACAATTGTGAAAGGTGAACTGACTCAGTCTAAGCAATAACTTGAGAGACTATATTCCACCAGTGAGAAGATTGATGAACAAATGTCTTATCAGAAGCCATTCTATGATAAAATTGCTCTTGGATTTAACTCATCTAAGGTAAGTGAAGAAAGCAAGGAACCAGATCTGAAAGTTTCTGAAAACACAGATGAAAAGAAATCTAATGAAGCTAACAAATCTGAGGACACACCTAAAGAAGAAGAACCATCTAAAGATGAAGAACCACCTAAAAAAGAAGAATCACCTAAAGGTACACAAAGAAAATTTTAAAGGTGAAGTATCTAATGGTAAGAGTGAATCTCTTCCTAACCCATCTCAAAGTACTTAATTTATAAAGAATCCATTAGAATAGGAACTTAGGATACAGTAGTGTAATACCCCAAAAAATGGGCTATAGGTTCATTAACCTCCTACATCTTCAAATCGAATGAAATTGACATCAAAGTCCTAACCTAAGGCACATCTGCACATTATTGAATCCTAATTGATTTTATCCTAATTCTGCATCGGGGAATATTCCTAGCAATATTCCTTATTTATCATAATTATCTTTAATTTAATTATTATTTGGTGATAAATCCTATTTATCTTCAAGTTTGATTAATTGAATATTCTGAATATTTAATTAATTAGATTTAATACTACCAATTAATTATTTAATTATATTTAATTATATTTATTCCTAAATTGTATTATTTAATTTTGACAATAAATAAAAAATCTTATGACTAATTGATTAAATTCCTATTTAATTAATTAAAGTCAATTGTCAATATTTAATAATATATTTTTAGAATAAAGTTTGATTTAATAATTGATTAACCCATAAATCAATTGTTTTAATTCAAAAATCAGTTAAGTTGAGAATAAATCACTTTATTTTTAAATTAATTTATAATTAAATCATGCACAATCAGAAAAGCAGGCAACTAGAAATTAACAATCAATTTTAAAATTGAAACTCAACATCTGATGATGAGTTGAAATTTGATCTAAACTCTATTTTGAGTTAAACACTACTTTTGCATGATTTTTTGTGAGTTAATTATCTCTGATTTCCTGATAACTCAAAAATCAACCCAAGTTTATCAAGAGTGATTTATGGCTTTTCTCCTGTATCCTCAAAGCCCTGGATTTCTATAAAACCAAGGCCTAGCTCTTCACAAAGGTCTAGCTAATCAACTCTCAAAATTGCATCCTCACTCTGGCGAATTTGTGACTGAAGAATCAATCTTTTGTGAATCAAGACTATTGTGAGATTTTCATTTATTGTTTTGAGAATTCATAGTTTCATATCATAGTTTTCATATTCACTCATAACATTCTTAGATTAAAACTGCATTCAATTTCATTCTAGATTAATTTCATACAGTTTTTCATCCTATTGCATAGAAAATACAAAAATATAGAATAATCTACATTCATATAATCTTTCATATTTTTCATTCAAATCTTTCATTTAGGTGTTGCATTGTCATTGATCTCGATTCCAATCTGAGAACATCATACTCGCACCTACTAGAAGGCAGTAAATTGCCTGGTTAGCATAGTTTCAATTACTTGTAGATTTCAGTTTTTGCTAACCTCTAATGTTTTATTGAAGTGTTGTGTCTACAGCTAGGTAAAAAATTCACACACACATTTTTGGCACCCACCGTGGGGCCCTAAAATGGGTTTCCATTCAATTTATATCAATTTCTATCAAATTCTTGTCATTTTTCTGTTAAAACTACGATCTTTTATTTTCTGTCCGTACATTTTTCGTATGACTTTTTGACAAAAGTTGTACTAGGAAGTACCCACTATCGTACGGTAGTTGATTCTATCAAGGCTCATACCAAAAGGTACACATTATCATTTGGGATCTTTATTATTGTTTGTTGAGACACCCACTATCGTATGAGTTTCTAGATTGTCGTCTAGAAGGTAACCCACTATCGTACGAGTTTTGACTCCAGATTTCAATTGTCATTTCAAAATTTTTGGTGGTTCTTCAGATTTTATTTTCAGATTTGGACTAACAGCTAACCCTAACAATTGAAATCTTCTATTTTTGGATTGATATTTGCTGAATCAGATTGGAAAAAGCACAACTAAATTGCTAAAATAGGTAAAATCTACTAAGCGCATTGCAAGGAATTCAGGTATTCTACTACGATCTGATAACACTTCATTTTGGACATAAAATAAACTCTCATGTGTCAAGCTTGTGTGACTATTCTTGCTTTCATATCATAGACTTCATTTTGGGCTATAAAATGAACATAGATTTTCTTTTTGCATATCTGTTACACATAGTAAATAGGCCCTATGAACACTATTTGTGGATGATCTCGAGAGAGTGGGCTTCTTTTGCTTGTTCATGTATACAAAGCTCTTCTTGACGAAGGATCCCCTTGTAGGTAGGGAGGTTACTAAGAGAGTCTCACATTCTACTAGATTCGCGTGTCTTCAAAATTTGATTGATACATTCTCTCTTCGGAGGGGTTGATAGATCATAAGTGGTTGATGTCATAGATCTTTGTGAGATAATCTTGGTCTTAGCATGTCAGATTAATCTGTCTACTTTGTCTTGGTTAAAAGTGAAAAGCCTAGAGGACTATGCTCTACTCCCTTTTTGGGTAGTATCAAAAACTTAGATCCTTGAATCTGGAACTAGTCTCCATGTGGTATCTTTTGTGAGTCACCTTTAGAGAGGGTTAATTGTAGTGGACATTCCCTTAATTGGGTCAACTAGGTGGATGGAACCTCAAGCGGTAATAGCCATTTTCACCATGGTAGCAACAACCGCTATATAAATGTCATTATGGAGGAAATCTTCACAGGCATGGTCTCTTGTTGGGCTATCAGATCTCCCTAGCAGCTCTTGATTGATTAAATTCTCAGACTGTGTCAAAACCCTGGTGTGCCTAGATTGGAGTTCACCCTCTTGAGATCACAAAAGTTGCAGAGTCAGACCATTACTACAAAGCCTAGTGAGGCCAAATTTTCATTTTTCTAGGAATATGTGTGTTATTGAAAAACTTTTTGGAACATACACAATTAGTACTCCTAGGGATTAGCACATTTAGTCACTTGATTGTTCATGTACAGGGTTACTTTGTCCCTTGTTCATTGTTTTTAGATGTGCTTGGAATCACTTGCTTGCTATTTTGCGTGCTTGTTTATCTATTTGGTTACTGAAAATGAACGATCCCAGAATAATCTTCAAACTTGGACATAAATATTTGTGAACAATCTGAAACTGAAAACCTAAAATTTGCAAGATCTGAAGTGAAATTATTTTATGGAGTCAAAAGTCATCCCACAAAGTAAGAAAGTCGTACGAGTTTTTGCAATTGTCATTTCAGAACCCCTATATTGTTGTATGATAGCTTGTATAGTGTCGTACGAGTTTTACCACCAGTCAAAAGAAAAAAGTCAAAATCCTACTATTGTGTGAGCTTTGCAATTGTCATATGAGTTTTGTCAACTGTCATTTCAGAGCATACCCACTATTGTACGATCCTGCAGAAAGTCATTTGAGAAATTTTGAAAAATTGCTAGAAAGTTGTCAAAATTGTCAGAAATCTAGTTTTTATAGCCTATTTCCAAAATCTATCAAACCAATCACTGTGTCAGGAATAGAGTAAAAACTAGAACAAATTCATTCATTTTCCTAAAGTAAGCTCTTGAGTCTGATTTTGCCTTCTGATTTATCGATTTGAGTCTTCTTCATCTTGTGTCAAAACCTTGTCAAAATTATCTTCAAAATTCAATATTTTTACTAAAATGGCTAAATGTTGTGAGCTCATTCCCACCATCTATTGGGCATCTACCCACACTACTTTGGCACAATATCCTTCATTTACATCCAATCTAATCTTTAATCAATTCAATCTTGACAAGGTTGTGTCATTCGATCTTCTTGAATCAGGTCATTCTTCAGTTGTCTCCATCTTTCTTACTTGGTTCACCCAAGGTTGATGGTGGAAACTAGAGCTTCCTCACATAAGAAATCCAGTGAAACACTTAACACCACAACTTTATCTACTCACATAGGTCCAACTCTTGAACAAATCTACAATTATAGTCTTTACGAAGATGACGGTCTTGGAAACTTTCGATTGAAAATTGGTTATATACCTCGTCCATCAACTCACAGAGGTAATCAACAAACCCCTCCTCAAACTATCCCAGGGAGTCCTAAAAATCCTAACATGTCTCACAGAGGGACACAACATGAGTCTCAAAGACCTCATTCTCAGCATGGTGTGGATCAAGAACCTACACCTTCTGAAATTTCTAAATATCAAAATGGTGATGAATTCAAGAAAATGATGAAGCATTTCTTGAAAGAATATAGAGAGGCATACTTTCTAGAGCTAGCTCATCAAGGAGCTAAACTTCCTCCAAATTTTAATGTTGAAGATATCATTACACATGAGGAAGAAACTCCTATCATAGCCATGATGAAATAGATGCATTCCATGCAAGTCAAGCTTAACAAACTAGAGAAAGAAAAGGAACCTAAGGAGTTCTCCATGGAGGCCCTATGCCCTTTTCCATTTGATAAAGACTTGTACATGCCACCATTCCCTAAAAGAGTGGAAATTCCTAAATATGATATGTATGATGGGAACTCTGATCCTCAAGATCATGTCAGAGAATTCTATACTCAATCCATAGAGTTCATGCATGAACCAACTTACTTAATGCATCTTTTCCCTTGATCTCTGGGAGGGTTGGCCATTCATTGGTTCTCTAGAATGCCCCCTACTATCAAAATTTTTGAGGAGTTAATCAAAAAGTTCTATCAACAATACTCCTACAATATTCAACATCCGGTCACCATGATCAACATCTACAATCTGAAACAATATCCAGGTGAGACATTCCTGACATTTCTCAAGAGATGGAGGAAGAAAATTCTCTATATGCTAGACCCATTCTAGAAACTGAGAAGCTAGAAATCTTCATCAATAATCTTCTTCCAAAAATCACCTACCCTTTACAAATGCAAAATCATACATCTTTTGATAAGATGGTAGATAATGTGATCAAAATTGAGAAAGTACTTGTGAAAAAAGGAGATCACACTTCAAAAGGACAAGTATGAATCTGGATCTAGTTCTAAGGACAAGAGCAAAAACTGGAACAAGAATAAAGGCATTGTCACAGATGGTGTTGTTGATAATATCCATGCCCCATCTAAGGCACCTACTTTCAATCTCATTGTTGACACCCAAGCCATCAAAGCTTCTGAAGCTAAAGCAATAGAGTCCAATAAAAAGTCATCTGATTATAAACCTTGGGCTACAAATCCTAATCACAAATTCACTCCTCTTGGAGAATCCTTGGAATCTGCCATGAAAACTCTATTGGAAAACAAAATCATCTACTTGCCTGAGATAAAATTCTTTGATCTTGAACCTAAACCAAAATGGTGGAGAGAGAACGATTTCTATGAATTCCATTGTAATAAAGGTCATAAGAGTAATAACTACGTTCACTTGAAACACATCATACAAGACAAAATTGATAATGGAGACATCATGATTGACAATCATAAGAGAAATAATGTTCATACAACATTCACAGAACCATTTCCTAAACATGGTAAAGAATATTCTTCTTCTCAGCCTAATATGGGTGCTAAGGTCAATTATGCCTACTCCAGAAATAATGCTGTCATCAATATGGTTGAACCATGTCTATCTGAGTGTTGCAATGTCATCACAATTCTAATAAAAGATAGAGAAAATCAATCAGCTAATGCAATTACTTGATCACAAGCTCAGGCACACCTACAAGGACAAATACCAAATTCATCCAATGTCCCTAAGGTGCCTTTCAATCTTTCATCTGCTTCTACATAGAAGGCTACATCTAAATCTTCAAATCCTAAAGACACAAGGCCTACTTCATATAGTATTGTCCAACAACTCCAACACACAAATGCAAAAATCTCCATGTTTGAGTTACTTTGGATATCTCCAGCTCATAGAACCATTCTAGACAAAGCTTTGCTCAGATCCAATGTTCTTGATAAACTTGATTTAGATAGATTCTAGACTATGGTTGGTCATCTTACGTCTTCATAGTATATTTCCTTTTCAGAGGAAGATGATAATTCCTCGAGTCATCCACATAACCAGCCCCTGCATATTGAAGTCTTGATGCAAAACCTTCATGTCAAACGTGTGTTGATAGATGGGGGTACTAGTCTAAACATTTTTTCTTTCAGCTTGATTACACAACTGGGATTTTTAGAAATGGCCATTGATCCTAGAAAGAAGATAACTATCAAAGCATATGATGAGCAAGAAAGATCTTCCAAGGGAACAATTGTCTTACCTATCAGAATAGGTCTTGTCATCAGAGATACTATATGTCAAGTTCTTGATCTACCTTTGGCTTACAATATCCTTCTAGGGAGACCCTGGATACATGAAATGAAAGCTATTCCTTCTACATATCATCAGTATTTGAAATTTCCTTATGAAGGAGTAGAAGTGACGATTCCAGCTGATCTATACACAACTTGCAATGCATTGAAAGAAAGTGCTGATAAACTTGTTCCTAATAATAGAGAATCTTCCACTAAGCAGCTAGATGTTGCTTCAACATCCAAGATGGAAGACATTGCTAAAGAGGTTAAGATCAAAGAAAATGGTATGGGAGAATATACTATAGAACCAGTCTAATCTTTGAAATCTCTCCCTATCTCACCTAAGTCCTATGGGAAAACTCTAAAATAGTCTAAAATTGAGTCTAAAGAACCTCTTGAGGCATATAAAGGAAATTTTGTTGGAGACCAAGTATCTAAAGAAGAGTTTGAAGAGGATGAAGTTGTGCTTGCATGGCTATACAAAGATGAACCTGAATCTCAAGTTGTTAAAAAATGTGATGCTAAAACACCGAATATCCCTTCTAAGTCATATGGCCCAGGGGATAAATTGATCACAAAAATGGGATATAAAGGACAAGGACCTCTAGGATTATAGGGTAAAAGTCTTCTATCACCTCTCGACCATCGTGGAAGAGAAAACAAGAATACAACAAGTCTAGGATATAAGAAGAAGCCTTTTTGTCTTAGCAAGAACTCCCCACATGTCTTAGAACAGATTGAGCCTTCCACAACAAATCAACTAAAGGGAGACACAATATAATAATGTGATAGTGATGATTCAGACACCACTGAAGATCTCATTCCCTATGAGTGTTTGCCTAAAGAAATAAAAGACCTCCTTGAAGCTGAAGATGATCCAATAAAAAGAATTAATGTAGTAGAAACACAAGAACCTACTATAGAGCAAGAGATAATTGCAACACAAGAACCAGCTAATCTCAAAGACAATCAAACATACAAAGAGGAAGGTGGTAGTTATTTAGAGATAGATTCCCATGAGTATGAATTCAAATCAGAATCTGAGGGTAACCCTTCTTGGGGTATTCACCCTGACTTTACTCATGTTCTTAGATTTCCTAGAGGCATAGATGAAGAATCTAATGACTATGAATGGGGAGCCATTCCAGTAGAAGATGAGCTTATCATAGAGAAACATGTTGATGTTATTCACCAATAACCTAAACCCAATGTAAGTTTAGAGAGAAATAATGAAGTTAACGAGTTTGATCCACCAATGGTCGAAGTGGACTCCCATAATGAAATTGAGCCTATTCATGAATTGAATGTCTTAAGTTTCTATATCACCTTGAACTCAAGCGTTAGGTTAGGACCAATGATGACAGATCCATATCCATAAACACTATTCCCAATCTTTCACCACTTTGACTATCCAACATCCTGAACTTCTTGACCAAACCTCTATGAATCTAAGCCAAGGTATTTATACCTTTCCCAATGACTATGCCCTTCCTTGCTACCTCAATGTAGTTGAACCTATGAGACTTCCATCAGTGAACTAAGCATTAGCATGACAGAGTCAGACATCAAGTATCTTAGTCAAAAAAATAAGAATAAAAATAAAAAGAAAAGGAAATCTGAGGGTGAAAACCACTTTGTGGCAGTCTTAGAACCTACAAAAGTAAAAATAAAAGATGTATCTGAAGGTGAAAACCTCTTTGAGGCACCTAAGGATGAGATATTTGATGTCCTTCTGAGTCATTTACATGATAGATCTCTAGTTCTAATTGAGCCCACTCAATCCATCAACTTGGGAACAATAGAAGAACCATAGTTGATTCATGTAGCACAATCTTTATTAGAAGAGGAGAAACAAAAATTTACAACATTCCTAATAGAAAAGAAGATCAAATTTGCATGGAAGTATTCAGATATGCCAGGATTGGATCCCGATCTTATAATGCACCATTTATCTATAGCTCCAAACATCAAACCTATTAAGTAGAAATTGAGAAAGATGCATCCTCATGTTGCACTCTTGGTAAAAGATGAATTAGAGAAGCTACTAAAAGCTGGATTTATCCAAGTTATTGATTATGTTGAATGGATCTCTAATATTGTACCTATTTCAAAACTAGACAAATCAATAAGAGTATGCACAAATTTTAGAGATGTAAACAAAGCATACCCTAAGGATGATTTTCCACTACCTAACATTGATATGATAGTGGATATGACTGCGGGTTTCGAGATGTATTCTTTAATGAACATTTTTTTTGGATATAATCAAATAAAAATTGCTCCACAGGATCAAGAGAAAACTACTTTCACATGTGCATGGGGCACTTTCTGTTGGAATGTCATGCCATTTGGGCTTAAGAATCCTGGTGCTACATATCAAAGAGCTATGACATCTATATTTCATGACATGATGCATCGAACTATGGAGGATTATGTTGATGATACTTTAGCAAAATTTATGATTAGAGCTGAAAATCTAAATGACTTGAGCAAGATACTAGACAGAATGGAAAAATTTAGTCTCAGACTGAACCCTAAGAAGTGTGCTTTTGGTGTCACTTCTGGAAAGCTTTTAGGCTACATTGTTTCAAAGAAAGGAATTAAAGTTGATCTAGCAAAATTTAAAGCTATCACAGAGATGCAACCTCCTAAGAATATTAGTCAAATGAGAACATTACAAGGGAGAGTTCAATCTATCAGATGCTTCATATCTCAGCTAGCAGACATATCACAACCTTTTACAAAGACATTACATAAAGGTGTGACCTTTGTATCGAATGAGGAATGTGAAAAGAATTTTAATCATATCAATAAATATCTATCAAATCCTCCTATCTTGATGCCTCCCATTCAAGGGAAGCCTTTGATCTTATATGTCTCCGCTACAGATACATTATTGGGGGCATTACTTGCATAGCATGATGAGAACAAGAAGGAAAGAGCTATATACTATATCAGTAGAACATTGGTAGCATATGAAAAGAACTATTCTATGATTGAAAAGGCTTGTCTAGCTGTAATCTTTGCATCAAAGAAACTAAGACATTATATGTTGGCTCATACCACACATTTAGTAGCTAAGATTGATCCACTAAAGTACCTACTAAGAAAAGCTGCCCTCACAGGGAGATTAGCCAAATGGGTCATGCTTTTAAGTGAATTTGACATTGAATATGTTGAGAGAAAAGCCATTAAAGGCCAAGTTATTGCTGATCAATTGGTAGACACACCTTTGTTTGATGATACTCCTATGCAAATGAAATTTCCAGATTCCTCTATCACAAATCTTTCTTCTAGAGAATGGAAATTGTTCTTTGATGGCTCCTATACACAGAATGGATCTGGAGCAGGCATCATGTTTATCACTCCTCAAGGATACTCCATTCCTAATGCATTTAGAATCAAATTTCCTTGTACAAAAAATATTGCTGAATATGAAGCCCTTTTAAATGGTATGAAAATAGAAATTAAGTGGAGAGTAACAGAACTACACATTCATGGAGACTCACAACTTGTAATTCATCAAGTCAATGATGTGTATCAAACGAAGGATGAAAAGCTCATTCCATACAAAAGAATGGTAGATGATCTAAAGAAATACTTCCTATCTATCACCTTTGAGAAAATACCTAGAACAAAGAATAAGGTTGCCGATGCAATGGCAACATTATCTACTTTATTATAGTAGCTTGAACATGAGCTACGCTACAAGTTCTTGGTGGAATGACTATCTTATCCTGCATATGATTCCTTGAAACCCACATGATCTAAATTGTTGTTGGTCATGATTCCTCCTGCTATAAAATCCTATTCTCCTATCTCAAAGACCAAATCATTCCTGATACCTTTAACTGTCATGAAAAGAGATACCTTATTCGCAATGCCTCCCGATATGTTATCATTGGTCATGATTTGTACAAACAAGGTCTAGATCATATGCTACTTAGATGTTTAGAATGGGAAGAGTCTCAATGTGCGTTAGAGGAAGTCCATGATGGTATTTTTGTGTCACACTCGAATGGTTTAACACTAGCCCAAAAAATCATTAGGGCTGGGTACTATTGGCCGAAAATGGAGAAAGAGTCTATCAAGTTTGCTAAGAATTATCAAAAGTGCTAAGTGCATGGAAACTTAATTCATGCCCCAAGGAGAGATCTAATTCCCTTTACTACACAATGGACTTTTCACCAATGGGAATTTGATCTTATAGGATCCATACATCCTCATTCTTCTAATGGACATACCCATATTATTACAGCTACAGATTATTTCACAAAATGGGTAGAAGCAGTCCCTTTAACATAAGAAACTGGTAAGAAAATATCTATGTTCATCTTGAACTACATCATATGTCAGTATGGTATTCCACATTCTATAGTCACAGATAATGGTGGACAATTCAAGAAAAAATATTTAGATGATCTATGTACCAAATTCAAGATTACATAGCATTGGTCATCTATTTACTATCCTCAAGGGAATGGACAAGAAGAGGCTTCTAATAAGAATCTATTGAAAATCTTGCATCGTACAGTTAATAAAACAAGAAGAGACTAGCATCTCATGATCAATCCAGCTCTCTGGGCCTACATAACAAATATCAAAACACCCATTGGGGCTACAACATTCACTTTAGTTTATGGGTCTAAAGCGGTACTGCCTATTGAGGTTGAATTCCCATCACTAAGAATTAGAATGCACGGTCTAGTAACTGATGATGACTACATAGTGTCTAGGTTGCAAGAACTTGAACTACTAGATGAGAGTAGACAAGCAGTGTATGATCATCTTAGAGTCTATCAGAAGAGAATGTCTAGAGGCTACAATAAGAAAGTCAGACATAGAGAATTTTAGGTTGGTGATCTAGTCTTGAGAGAGAATCCTAAAAATCAATCACATAGAGAGTGCAAGGGGAAGTTCAAACCCAACTGGCTGGGTCATTTTTTAATCACTACTACTTTTGGCTTTGGTGCCTATCAACTCTCAATGACTAAAGGAGAACAGCTCCGAGAACCAATCAACGTTCTCCATCTAAAGAAATTCTATGCCTAAGGCATTCGGTCTATGGTAAAATGTCCTGAAAAAATGAACATCTTGGTGAAAACCTAGCAATAGGCGCCTTGATGATTCACAAAAAAAATAAAAAAATATCAAAAGTACAAAAAATTGAAAAAATGAAAAATACAAAAAAAAATGAGAAAAAGAAAAAGTGCCTTGGTGAAAACCTGGAAACAGGTGCCTTGGTAGCAAAAATAGAATCTCTGCCAAGATGGTGAAAACTCAGCAAATAGGCACCACTTGTTTCAAAATGCTGCATCTATCAGCGCAATCTTGGTCTTTCCCAACTTCCAGTCTTGCTTTAGTTTGTACATATCTCTCAGTTTGTTTCCACATATCCTTGTTTCAATAAGTCAATTTGTACACTGATCGGTTCAAGCGTCTGTATCCTATCAATGTTTCAAACTTGGGGGCAATCAAAGTTATATCCCATGGCCTCTAATGCATCTTAGATGAGTCATATCTAGTCAGAGTCCTTTGAAGTTTCATCCAAGTTAGTCAGTCAGTCTCCTCTGTAGAAAGGATTTTGCATCTACAACAACACAATCAACCATCAAATTGAAAACAATCTATACTTTTACATGTTTTTATCTCCTTGTATGCTTACAGATTCGCATTGAGATTTTTTCATATTGTGTCCCTTTGAGCTCTTTGATGATGTCCTTTAAAGGATTTAGAGAGTGATGACTGGGGGCATAATCTTTTATTTGTTTTCTACTTGTATGTGAAAATCTAACAACTTTGGAAATTCTGGATTGAAATGGTGTCTGTCTATAAGAGCCTCTATCTCGAATTGGATGGCCATGAGTACCTTGACCATTGATACCTAGAAAATTTAAGGAAGTTTGATCTAACTATTGTCTTTTTGAGTGAGTTCTTTCTCCTATTGTGAAATGCAATCTTACCTAAGGGTGTGAACGATAAGGGTCACTACGAGTAATTCACATTGGATTTCAAATGATCTCTTGACTGCTTGATGTGTTTGTAATGCAAGACATATTTAGGTCATCATGACATTTATGTTTTGATGCTTAAAAAAATTGCTATATCAAAATGGACATGATATTCAGGTCATCCTGGCATTTGTGCCTTGGTGCTTATATCTAATCCGACATTCCAAAAACAAAATCAATATTCATATGTCCATGGTTGCCTAACCAGTGGATGTTGTATTGATTCCTATGCATACAAATCAATATTCATATGTCTATGGTTTCATAACTAGTGGACATTGTATTGATTTATCTGGTTACCTAAAAAGTTCAATGATGAGAATGAATCGACACATGATCAGTGACTAGGTCCTAGGTCCTAGGTTTGCATTTCATTCTACATTTCATTTTGCACTTTGCATGATCTCACAAATTTCTTAAATACTTAAATGATTCTTCAAAAAACAAAAATGCTAAACATGACACAAGAGCTAAATCTCATAAAAAGGTTCCTCTAATGAAATAGCAAGTAGAATCCTTTTTCGGGATCAAAATCAAAATCTGAGATTGTTTATATTGTAAACTGCTTGCATAATCGACCTTCAATCATCATAGAAATCCAGAATTCAACTTAACTGATTATCTTACATCAAACTATCAAATTTAAAACCTAGTCAAACTTGGTCTCCAGGACCTCTAAATGATGCATAATGCATTCCCGAACGTGTATAACCACTTCTTAAATCAATTAACATGCTTCTAAACTATATAACGTTGACTTTTCTTGTCAGATTTCAATTTTCATCCCGAAGGGGGCATGGTATTGTGCATCATTCAAAGTCTGTAACTCAATTCTGTAAATCGAATCTCTTTCCTCAGTAATCAAGACAACAACCATGTCTAGTTGCTGATTCATCAAAAGTCCTTGTCGCTTGGGGAAAATCTCTCATCTCTTGGGGCATATCAGGTTTATCAATTTGGTATCCTAATCTATCTTGTAAATTGTATCAGCTTTTGTAACTATTGGTTCATTAGCATCATTTCCTTGGTTCTTCGTAACTGATGGGTTCAGGATGTGATACCAATATGATTCATACAAGGACATTTAGGTCCGGAATCGGTCACTCACTTCTTCATTGCTATAGTTGACATTATCTTTGGTCACTCAGGACCTAAATCTTAAATCTTGAATCTTTAAATCTTTCAATCAGTTTCTATCTCGGAATCGGTTAAACCTTTCAAATCAAATCAGTTTCATACATATATCAAACATAGACTATTCTTTGAACCACTACGCTTTGCATAGTGATTCAAAGAGGGGCAAAATGTAATACCCCAAGAATGGGCTATAGGTTCATTAACCTCCTACATCTTCAAATCAAACAAAATTGACATCAAAGTCCTAACCTAAGGCACATCTGCACATTATCAAATACTAATTGATTTTATCATAATTCTGCATCGGGGAATATTCCTAGCAATATTCCTTATTTATCATAATTATCTTTAATTTAATTATTATTTGGCGATAAATCCTATTTATCCTAAAGTTTGATTAATTGAATATTCTAAATATTTAATTAATTAGATTTAATACTGCCAATTAATTATTTAATTACATTTAATTATATTTATTCCTAAATTGTATTATTTAATTTTGACAATAAATAAAAAATCTTATGACTAATTGATTAAATTCCTATTTAATTAATTAAAGTCAATTGTCAATATTTAATAATATAGTTTTAGAATAAAGTTTGATTTAATAATTGATTAACCCATAAATCAATTGTTTTAATTCAAAAATCAGTTAAGTTGAGAATAAATCACTTTATTTTAAATTAATTTATAATTAAATCATGCACAATCAAAAAAGCAGGCAACTAGAAATTAACAATCAATTTTAAAATTGAAACTCAACATTTGATGATGAGTTGAAATTTGATCTAAACTCTATTTTGAGTTAAACACTACTTTTGCATGATTTTTTGTGAGTTAATTATCTCTGATTTCTTGATAACTCAAAAATCAACCTGAGTTTATCAAGAGTGATTTATGGCTTTTCTCTTATATCCTCAAAGCCTCGGATTTCTATAAAACCAAGGCTCAACTCTTCACAAAGGTCTAGCTAATCAACTCTCAAAATTGCATCCTCACTCTGGCGAATTTGTGACTGAAGAATCAATCTTTTGCGAATCAAGGCTATTGTGAGATTTTCATTTATTGTTTTGAGAATTCATAGTTTCATATCATAGTTTTCATATTCACTCATAACATTCTTAGATTAAAACTACATTCAATTTCATTCTAGATTAATTTCATACAGTTTTTCATCCTATTACATAGAAAATACAAAAATATAGAATAATCTGCATTCATATAATCTTTCATATTTTGCATTCAAATCCTTCGTTTAGGTGTTGCATTATCACTGATCTCGATTCCAATCTAAGAAAATCATACTCACAACTACTAGAAGGCAGTAAATCACCTGGTTAGCATAGTTTCAATTACTTGTAGATTTTGGTTTTTGCTAACCTCTAATGTTTTATTGAACTATTGTGTCTACAGCTAGGTATAAAATTCACACACACAAGTAGAAATTAGTATAGGATGAATTGAGTTTTGCGCAGTTAATGTAAGGCAGTATGTGATGTAATGATGCTATGGTTAACATCACATGAGCTAATATGAAGTTATGCAAGTTTACAAGAAGTTTGAAGTTTTGCAAGAAAGAAGGAACAACTTTTTGGAAAGAAGCAGCAAAAGAATTGAATGCGATGTCAGAATCTGGAAGTTAAAAGCTTGTGATCGGTATTAGTTAATCATTCAAGTGACTACAAGTGTTAAGGAGATCAAAGCAGTAGTGATTGAAGGCAGTTTGAAGGATTTGGTGAAAGAACTTCATGCCGCATCTATGCAAAGCCCTAAATCATGAAATTAAGGTATTTTACTAAGTAGATCTATCAGTCAGTTAGAGAATTTGTAGAAGATATGGATGTTTCATTTGTTCACAGCATAAGAGATACTATTAGACCTAAGATCAAAAGGGAACCAGTAGAACCCTTGGAAGAAGACCCTAAACTAGCATTATCATCTGTACCAGATGGAGTTCTACATTTAGAGAATGTTAGAGGCTATTTGGGATGCAAACTTGAAACCCTCAATGAAAGTGATTTTACTAAGGGATATGAGAAGCAATACAATCAGGATATGTCATTGAAAGTGGGATTTGAGCATGTATACACCTAAAAATGGCTTCATTAATTAATTAAATATTTATTATTTAATTACTATTGACTTGATAAATTAATTAAATATTTATTATTTAATTAATAATTATTCCTCTATTTATTAAATAAATTATTCAATTTATTTAATAAATTCACTATAGTCTAATTCTATATCCTAAGTCTTCTAAATAGTCTATTAAAGTGATTTAATTAAATACACAATCACCTAAATATGACTAAGTCTTCTAATTCACTTCATCCACCTAGTCACCTGACACATCACCTTGGCTAAAATAAATAATTATTATTAATTATTTATTCATATTTATCCTCACCTACACATGTCCTATTCTTAAGGGCTATGTGGCCTCATAGGACTTGGTCTCATGACCACATGTCCTCTCAACAACCAAGTCAAGAGACATTCCCTATTCCTAAGAGGCTTCTCAAGCCACCTCTAAGGGTCAAAGGTGACTCATGGGACACTTGTACAAAGAATCCTGATGAGGAAAATGTCTCTCCCCCTTTCTCTCTTTGGTCTTTGTGAGACACTTGACATGTGTCTTTTCCTTCCACCTTCTTCTCCTCCATGTCAATGTGAGAGGAACATCATCCCTATTCTTCCTCTCACATTCCAACTACATCCCCCTTTCTCTCAAATCCTTCAACCAAGTCAATCCTAGCCCTAGGATCTTCCACCTTTCATTCTCAACCGTAGGATTGTGCCACCTAAGCCTAGATCCTCCAAAACTCTATAAAAGGAGCCTCATTTCTCATTTGAGAGCTAATAGGTATTTTTGATAACAAGCATCCAAACATTCAAGCATTCAAGCACCCAAGCATTCAAGCAATCAAGCATTCCATAGCAATCACCATTTCATTTGCATTTCATCCATTAGTTTGCATAAGCTATTGTGCACTCAATTTCATTCAATCTCCACACTTTGGTAGCATCTTGGGAGAAGGCTTCATTTTGGAAATCTGAGAGCTCAACATCTTCAAGAAATCAAAGCTAGGAGGACAATGGAGACAAGCTGCATGGTAGGTGAAGGTAATTAAATTAGTTTCATCATTTCATAGTTACTTTGCATTCTTCATTGTGTTTGCATTAGATAGATTCATTGGCTTTAATAGTTAATTTATCATTTCTAGTTGTTAGACATCTAATTTGCATACAGAGCATTTGAATGAAAATGAAATAATAAGGTACTCTCTACAACATGATTTTGATGATGATGAATGCACTAAAATCATTTTGAGCATAATTCATAATTGGAAGTTTTGGTTAGATGACAAAGTGATTGATATAACAACAGACCTAACTCATGAAGTAACTGGTTTGTCAAAATCAGGAGTTATACCATTTAGTGAGAAAAATGTGAAGAAAATAGTACTGGACAATACTAAGTCATCTTACAATGGTAGAGGAATAGTGATTAGCAAGATTCAACAAGATGATGTTAGATATTTATGCAAGATATTAACATCTAAGTTTTGTGCTAACTCTAGAGAAGATGAAATGGTAGCTGGTATGATTCATGCAACCTATTTGATGTGTGTTGATAAAGTTCAAGTGGATATGTGTGAAATTTTGAGAATTCAATTATTTGAGAACCTTGAAAAGATTAAGAAGACTAAAAGCTCATAGTTTAGATTATCATCATTGATTTCATATATGTTTTTCCATTTGTTGAGAAGATTTCCATTTACTATTGGAGAAGACTAGAATGAAAACACAACTACCATGGACAAAATTAAGAAAGTGTATCTGAGATATCCTATAGACAAGGTTAATGAGAGTGTAACCTTAGTGATCAAATCATTTCAGAACTTGATAAAGAATAGATCAAGAATCCCATAGGCTATAGTTGAGAAGCATAAAAATGAAATATGCTTTATGGTTGACACTGAATTTACCTTTATTGGAGAAGTTGAACCTAGAGTAGAATTCATAGACCCTCTTGGATATGAAATTTCTAAAGTTGAAGCAGAAGAATATGTGAATAGATTGTTGAAAAGTAAATTGGATGTAAATAGCAACAGATTTGGGACTTATGAGGAGAACTTCAACTCCACAAAGTCTATACAAGAAGAAAAGTTATCTAAGAAGAGAGTGGAAATTACTATAAAGAAAATTCTTAAGGATATAGGTATGACAGAACAAGAATTCTTAATTTCAAAGAATACAATAGCAACACTAAGAGACATTGGACAAAAATAAGTTTTGTTTGTTCCACCCCTATCAGTAGTTGTAGATGAGACTAGAAATTTGCAGAATGTATTGAAAGTGGAGAAAGTAGAGAAGGAACAAGAAATTAGAAAATTTGCAAGATCTTCCACCACTCCACCAGGTAAAAGAGTAAAGGAAATGGCTACTGGATAGGGTAAAAGACATAAAACAATAGTTTCCCCAGTGCAGAGGAAAGTATCTGGAATAAAAGATGATGAAGATACTGAAGTCAAGAAGAAGAAATGGAAACCAAAGATTGAAAAGGTAAATGAAAAAATCATTAATGATGGAGAATTTTCCAAGATGAACAAGTATTATGATCTATACAACTATTCAAAAAGATTAAACTTGGAGAATGCAGTTGTCAGGCACATGATCTTAGAAGATAAGAAATTTGATACCATTCAAGGAAAGATACCTGATGATTTGTTTGAGAAATTAGTTAACAGGAAGAAGAGAGCAGCTGAAGAAGATAATAAGATCAGAGAAAACTTTGTAAGAAAGTTGTGTGACATCAGAGATGAAGACCACTTCAAAGAAATCATGAAAAACCTTGGTATTCATCTGAGAACTAAAAGAAGAACAATTCAGATTATGGGAGGTAATTATGAAGAAATCAATAAAGAAACTGAACAAGAAGTCATAAAGGTGATCACTACAGGTGTTGGTAAGCACTCAAATGTAGCAGATCAAGCTTTGGAAGCTGAGCACTAGAAAAGTCCCTCTCCACCACCATCAATTAACATTGAAGATGAATCAATGAATGTGGAAGGAACACATATCATACTGGATATTGATGATAATCCTTTCATCAACCTAGAGAACATTGTTGACAATTCAGCCCTAGAAGAACATGACAGATCAATTGAAGAAGAAAGGAAGGAAACAAGGAAGGAAGAAGAAAATCAAACAAAGATACAAGTAAATACAGAGGTTGAAGGATAGTAAGGAGAATCAGGAAAGGTAGAAATCAGTCCTACCACTGAGATTGTAGAAAAGAAACCACAAATTGAATCAATTTTTGCAAACTTTGGTAAAGAAGTTGATGATGATGATCAAATGGAGCTGATCTCATCTCTTAACAAAATCATTGGAAAGAACATGAAGGTAAAACACCTTGAAGGATTATTGCTGGAAGTAATAGAGAAGTTGCAGAGTGTTGTGAATAATCAGATAATAGAGGCAGATCCACAGGTAAAAGCTAGATAAGTTATGAAGGCATTTGAAAATGAGCTCACTAACTTATTTGATATAGCTACAGTGAAGGCACAGGAAGCCTATGAGGCTAAAGTATTTCATGATATATGTCAAAATATCAGAAATGATATCAATAATTTGGATGTATGTATAAAGGACTTAAGAAGGAATTTGGATAGAGGAAAATCTTTGTATATATAGTGTACAAATACATAAAGTCATGTATCAAAAGTGACTGTGAAGACAAGAGAAAAGGAGACTGAAATTCAAACAGAGGTAAACGTGCTAACCAGTCCTAATGTAAAGATATTATATTGTGAAAAGAGAATCAAAAAATTGAAAGATGATATCAGAATCCTTAACGATGAAAGAGATAGGAAATTGAGAAGATTCTCTCTTCTAAGAGAGCACATTTCAATGAAGATAAGTATCATTGAAGGATAGTTGGAAGAATGTCTTTCATCCAAGACATCTTATGAAAAGTTTAACTTTGCAAACCTTCATGCATGTGAGATCACATCTACTGGTTTATGTGCACTACTCAGTGTTGCAGACACCATTAAGAAGGCATGGGAGAAGGAGTTAGAGAACATAAAAGTAAATTTTGTAGATTGTGTTGCAAGCCTACTGGCTCTGCAATTTTGAATCAAGGTAAACATTTTTGAGAACACAGTTTTGGCACCCTTTTTTTTGTCATTGTTATCAAAGGGGTAGTGATAGCAAAAAATTGATATATTGTTATATATATGGAAGTATATTCCTAAGGGGAGTATAGATGATATATAAGATATATGGAGATATAAGGACAGTAATGATATATTTTTTTATGGCCACAATTTTGGAGTTTTATGACTTAGCCAATTTTCTCATATGTTGCCACCAATGACAAAGGGGGAGATTGTTGGCAATTTGGCTGAGTTAGATATCTAGATGTTGTCATTATGGAAACATATGATCTATATGAAGACTGCATATGATAGAGAGTAGTTATGACAGAGTGTAGAACAAAATTGTCTAAGTGTACAAGTAGTATTTTCCCAGTGTAACCAGAGACAATTTTGATTGGCGATGTCGATATAAGTAAGTTCAGTGCTTGCGCACTTGAATATGGATACTATGATGCATATTGAAGACTCACCTAAGAGTGCAAGTCTGTATGATAGAGAAGAAGACATAATTGGTAAATAGTTAAGGGATTATTTTGTTTATCAAAATAATGTCTTAATCATATAAAGGGATGACATCCTAGATGTTAACCCTTGGGCAGAATAAGTTATTATGTATTGTTGTAAAGTGCTTTATGTTTAGTAAAGCTGACTGTAAAGTTATTATTCCTAATAACTTGTATAAATGTAAGACATATGTAATGCGAAGAAAAATTATGAACATAGGTATGCGAAAGATATTGATGTGAAGTTATAAATTGAGAAAGTCAAGAAAGAAGACTTTATATATGCAAGCGAAGCAGCAAAGGTTATATACCTTGCCCTCTTTTTGTAATCAAAGATCATTGTACATTACATGTTTGGGAAGTGGGCTCATCTTGTAATCATTTGAATTTGTACTACCAACTCTTAGTAGGTTTGAGGCTTCTAACAAGGCCTATAGTCCCTTAATCAAGACTAAGACACTATATATGTAACATGCTCCTAATAGGGTCAACATCCTTAACAAGATACTTTTTATTAGTGGATCGTTGTGGGTATCATCCCCATCAAGGTTTTCCCTTGGCCAGGGTTTCCTCGAGAAAAAATAACATGTTATGAGTTCATTTGCTTTATTGCTATGCATGTTCTTTAGTTTACTCTATTTTGCATGTATCAAGTTAATCTGTTAAATTCATAATTGGGAAAAAGTTGAAGTTTATAGAATACTAATTCACCCTCCCCTCTTAGTATTCCCTATTTCTAACAGATATCCCATTAATACATGTATTAGCCTTTATAGGCTTTTCTGACCCAATGTGACTTCATGAACTTTTGAAGTGGCTTTAATGGCCCAAGGACATCCATATAGGGTATTACATAAAATTTTAATACATTTCCACCTTATGCACCTACAAAATGATCAATTAAGCCTTAGGTGCGAAAATAAATTACATACCCTTATTCATGATCCTATTACACAAAATGATCAACACTTTAAAAAAACATCATCAAATGAGAAAATTGGGTTGATTAAATTACAAATGACCTTTCATGGTCATTATTTTTCTTAAAAATCCTTTAGTATCCATGATAAAACTCAAGTGTTGTAATTTAATGATTATGGTAAATTACTATTGAGCCTATCTCTTGATCATGTCTATAATGAGACCTACCTCTATGCATAAGTCTTCTAGCATAATAAGTCAATCTAAAAGGTATTCTAGTAGTTCTTACCAAATTGTTAGAAAAACCATTAGAATTGCATAGATATTGGTTTCTTAAGTCCATAAAACTCTCTTCACATTACAAGTACTAGTTTCTTACATTTAAAAAGTGGGCCAACTAGACTTACCTATGTCTTTTTCTCTCCATGTGGCTTGTTACTTATTTACTTGCAAATCTATTTCTTCAAGGTCTTGAAGATCTCTTGATTTATCATTCTCTCCATCCTCAAATTATTTTCTTGTTCACCTCATTAGGTTCATATGAAAAAGCCGCCACTCTCACTAATGAAAAGAAACAAAACCTTGTATAATTAAGCAAAGTAACACAATTCAAAAAATTTCTTGATAGGTAATGTTGCAGAATATTTCAAAGGAACTCTAGGTTAGTGTCTCCTTGACAATGGACATTTTTCTCCCATAATTTGAAAAAGTACCTACTACACCCGAGACAAGAACCAAAATTAATACATCCTCAACAACAACACCATATGTTATCTCTCAAAGTAGTGGAACCCCAAAACCCTCACAAAAAATTGCACCTTAAGTACTTGGGATGCCAACTAAGGTGGATAGCTTGAGGCTTATGGTTGGGAAATGAGAATAATAGATCAGTATATGTCATTGTTCCCTACAACTAGACCACTAAGACCTCCAAATGACCCAATGAGAACCTTCTCGCATATGCACCCAAAGATTATTTTTGTCTTGTTTTGATTAACCCCCTACTATTTTATAGGGAGGATGGTTCTCCCATCATATGATGTAGACATTTCATATCATGAAATGAAAAATAACACAAATTGAAACCCAGATGATGGGCTTGAAGATAGGGTTCATAAGGTAGATTTTCAATGTAGATGGGAGCATTCTAAGGTCCAAAAAGATGACCACAAATATCTTGTAATGGTTCCTCATTGTGTGTCTAGAATGTTGTTTTCGAGAGGGGCATTGAAACTAAATCTTTATGAACAAATATTGACCAAGATCTTATCAAATTTTATCCTGAAAGAGAAGAAATAAGATGCTATAAATGGATTGCACTAGGTATATAAATTTTCTTAACACTTCATACAAGATCATAGTTGTGGGTGCAGAACAAACCTAAATGAAAATCCTTACAATGTAGATAATGCAGTCCAAATGAAAATGCAGATAATCCTCCTTCACGCACTGCCCTTCTTTGCTGTGGGGAATAATGGAGAGATAATGTGGTCCAAATGAAAATGCAGATAATCCTCCTTCTATAATCTGACCAACCAAACCTTTTAATTTGTTGGTCAAAATTTTTGGTGGAAAAATAAGGTCAAATGTACTAGTGTGACTAGTTGGGTCTTGTAAGGATTGGTGCTTGGGTAAGAACCAACTTTAGCTATAGGAAAGCTTCTTCACATGCTAATGTCCACTCAAAGTCTGCATCCTTTGTCAAAAAAGTATACAAAGGTACTGCCATTTTACTAAAGTCCTGGATAAACCTCCTATTATATCTTACATGAACTAAGAAGATCCTTACATTCTTTTGTTTGGTAGGGATAGGAAGATTGAGAATGATCTCAATTTTTTGTTGGATCAACTTGAATAACAACTTGAGAAATATAGTGGCCTAGTACTACCCCTTCTTGCATCATCATAAAATACTTCTCACTGTTCAAATACAAATTGTGATCTTCACATCTCTGTATCACCTTTCCTAATTTTCTCAATGCTTCCTAAAATACACTTCCATATGTTGTAAAGTCATCCATGTATATTTTCATATAGTCATGTGAAATGTAATAGAATATGGTGATGATTTCCCTCTGGAAGGTGGCTAGAGTATTTCACAAACCATATGGAAGTACAAAATAGGCATAAGTTCCCCATGGGAAGGTAAAGGTGGTCTTCTCCTGATCTTCTAGTGCAATTCTAATTTGGTTATAACCACTAAATCCATCCAAAAATGAGAAATAATTCTTCCTTTCCAAAGATTATAAGACTTGATCTATGAAAGGAAGGGGAAAATGATCCGTTTGGTTGCAGCATTCAACTCCATATAGTATATACAAACTCTCCACTTCCCATTTTTATTAGGATTTATGACAAGTGGTGAAACCCATTGGCTATCAGAGATAGGATAGATAAACCCAACATTTAACAATTTTTGCAATTCTCCCTTTACTATCTCTCTCAGTGTAGGGTTAACTCTTCTCTAGGGTTTTCTTACTGGCATACTATATTCATTGATATAAATTATACGAGTCCATAACTTTGGGTCCAAAACTTTTATATCACTATAATCCCAAGAAAAAGCCTACTTGTGACATTGAAGCAAGTTTGTCAAAGAAGTTTGCTTCTCTTGAAAGTGTTTATTATTGATATTAAAAAATTGACCTAGTGAAATTTATACTTGTTTAGTCAACTCAATCATGGATGCCTCAGTGAGGGATGAAATTTGAATTTGAAGTGGCAAAAACGTATGAAGACTATCCTTAGTTGTAGGAAAACCTGAAAAATCTAGGTGCAGGGAGGATGGTTTGCAATGAACATGGTTGAAGTGATGAACAACCAAAAGGTTGTTCATGTTCTCCATAAAAGTTATGAATAATGTTTCTAAGTATCTCATCCTTTTGTTTAAGCTATATGAAAGGATATATTTCAAGCATCATGAGATGCACAATTAGATTAACCTCCTCTTCTTCTTCCCCTAGATTTGTCTATATTAGTTTTACCAAATTAGGTCAAGGTTGTGCTAGTGGGTAGAGAGAAAGCTTCTTTGTGGTCAGATCATTTGAGATATTCATATCTCCTATCTGACATCCTATATATGCATCAAGTATAGCTAACCAATGCCTTCCTATAATGTTAGGATATCCCCCCAATGTGGGTTTAGGAGACAATATCATAAAATCAACTTGGTACTCCCAAAAGTCCAAAGTAACCAGTAGATCTTCTACCATCCCATTAGTCTTGATAGTAGAACTATCAACTAGTTATAAGATAGTAGGTGTAGATCTGAGGTTGGTAATCTGAAGATGTTGCATGGTATATTTTATCATTATATTAATGGCTTCTCCCAAGTCTATTAAGGCATATTTAACTTAAACACCATTAATGATGACTCTGAATACAGGGCTACAAGGGTCAAAATATTTGAGAACTACCACTTTACCAAGCATAATGTCTACTAACTGACCAATGACATGCACTGTTTATGGATCTTTCTTATTTCTACCTGGTTTCTTCAAACAAGATTCTTTAATAACTTTACCATAGATATGGACATCTTTTATATCTTGGAAGAGATGTATCTTAACAAATATATGTTTGATTTGATCTATTATATCAAAGGTTGAATCCTCTTTTGATTTGGGAACTTCTTCTTCTAATCTTTGAGGAAATGGAGGCATTGCATTAGATTGTTTTGAAACCTTGATTTATTTTATCAAATTTGGTTGGGAAAGTGCAATAGGTATATCCTCTAGTTTCGATTCTTCCATAGACATCTCAGTTATGATTGGACAAGCTAGAACTAGCAAGGTTGTTCCAGACTTAAGGTGAATATCACTGATATTTTCAACATATGCAGGGTATTTCTTAGGATTTGCAAAATAGATAGGGTACTACTATAGAATTTTATTAGGATTAGGAACATGTTGCAAAGGTAATTTAGTAGGCTTAGGGAAACTAGTATTGAATGCATGAGGTGGCATTAAGGCTAGTTACTAAGGCTGTTAAGAGAGCCAATTGGTTTATTTGACTATTTCCACCCTCCTCTCCATTACGAGGTTTGATGCCAATTACCCTGAGGTGGTTTCCATGAACCTTGAGGTTGTGGATAGGTTCCTTGAGGTTGATGTTAGTTATCTTGAGGAGGGTGCCACTAGGGTGTAGGATTTTGATAATTTGGCAAAGCATTTTGAGGATTGTTCTAAGGTTGAGGTGGATAACCTCCTAAATTTTTATTGTAAGGAGGTTTCTATTTGTCATTATAGGCATTTGAATAAGAATCACTAAAAGTTAAAGGGTCTTGTGGCATACCTTGTCTTGGACCCCATGACCTTCTTTGAGAAATCAAGAAAATATGGTCATCATCTCCTTCTAGTGGCTTGAATTTAGTAGGAATTTTTTTTCTCCCTATTTTAGACACCATCTTACATCTACAATCCTTCTTCTTCTATCTATAGTGAGGAAAATATTCTTCTAGCCTTGTCTCTACCTTCTCATGATTCTTCTTGGATTGCATTATGTCAAACTGAGTGGCTATATTATTTATGATATCTTTCTTAAAGTCTGATAGTAGGTAAGTGATTTTTGTCCTTGAGACTCCATTACCATTTGAGTTACCCTTGGTAGAGTGGTAACCTCTTCCCTTATTACTAACTGATCTAGAGTAGTTTTGACATATATTTTAAACTCCCTCCTAAGTTGATTAGGTGGCATCTCCTCCTCCCATAAAATTGAAAGCTTCAATACAAATTTCATTAACTCCCCTTATAAAGAGAAATTTATGAGATTCTTCATTGAGTTTATGGTGTGTGGAATTTTTTAGGCTAAACAAGAACCTTGAAATATAGTCCTCTAAAATTTCATCTTCTTTTTTTGGCATTCTAAAGATATCACATTCACTCCCTCCTAAGTTGATTAGGTGGCATCTCCTCCTCCCATAAAATTGAAAGCTTCAATACAACTTTCATTAACTCCCCTTATAAAGAGAAATTTATGAGATTCTTCATTGAGTTTATGGTGTGTGGAATTTTTTAGGCTAAACAAGAACCTTGAAATATAGTCCTCTAAAATTTCATCTTCTTTTTTTGGCATTCTAAAGATATCACATCCTCTCACATAATTTTACATACAATATCCTTTTTTAATTTTCTAGGAGTATTATCTTCATCTCTTCCCAAGTATTCACAACATCTCTCCCTAGACCCATAAACCATCTTAGTGTTGATTCTTTCAGAGTAGCAGGAAATAGTTTAAGCCTATGAGCATCAACGATGTAATTATAGCTTCAAAAAAAGACATAAAATTAAAAAAGGAATTTATCAAGATCCTCTATCACTAGGCCATATACTTAGGAAGAGATGAAGCAATAATTTTCTTAAGGTTATTTTTATCATTGTAATCAATAATAGAAAGCTAGGAGGTGGAGCTCTAGCCATCTTTGGATGATTAACTTGTTGATAGACTACCAAAGAAAGTTGATCACCAACTTGGCATTCAGAAAATGGGTGCATAGGTGGAGGAATATTTAGATGGTCAAATGTATCAACAAATAGATTTGGGTCAATTGGTTCTTCTTTCGAGGAAGAGGAAGAAGGGGATAGATTCACAATGAAATCAACATAGGAGTTGTCTTATTCTTCTTCTTAGGGGAAAAAAATATCACATAGCTGGTTACCAGGATAAGGGTCATTAGGAAGGAATATCCCTAAGGCATCTCTTCTTTTTCTATGCATGCAAATTGTGATGCATTAAGATTGATTTGAGATGAAATAAAACTAAATATTAATTAAATCTAAGGAAAAATAAAGATAATGCTAAAGAAACTAAAACAATTAAAAATCATGGCTGCAACAGATTCTTAGTTTGACACCCTCCTTGGAAACAATGCCAAAAATGTTTGACTTTCTAATTAGATCAATAACTAGGATAAAAAACTCAACTCAGGGATTGGACATCCAAACTAAGTAGCTATATTTTTCCTAGTAAAGGATCATGTACTTTTCAAGCTAGGGAATGTATACTTGAAATGGTTTAGCATTGTATGTGCACTAAGTCCCTACTAAAGCCATGATATCCTACAACTTAAAAGAAAATAATGTTGAAAGGTAAATGTGTAGAGATGAAGTAATTAAAATGCTTATAAAAACCCAATACTAAAGATAAACTCATTTAATTAACTAAAAAAAATTAAAGGATAGATAGATAGTTAACTACTTTGTTTGCTTTGGCTACAGGAACAATCACAAGAAACTGTCTCTAGTGGATGCGGGAATAGTAAAACTCTAGAATAAAAAATATAACTCAAAGGAAACTAATGCTAAAATGGAAAGGGATTACTCACCAAGTGGCCCCCCCTTGGATGACTATATCTAGAACTAAAGTACACACTATAAAATCACAACTTCACCACTTTATTCATTCATGCAAAAGTGTTGTTATATATCATAGCTGAAAATTGATTAAAACTATATTTGAACTGAAAACTAGATTATTACATTATGTTTAACTCTATTCTATCTAGATAACCTCCAAAGAAGTTTCAAATCTTTATTTATAACAAAAAATACTATAACCAACCAATGAAAAATCAATGCCTAAAGGAATAGGAGGGTAAGAGTTATTACAAAACTAGGAAGGAGGAAAACTATCCATCAAATGAAGAACAACTATCTGTTCAATTACATATGTAGTAAATATAGCTATCCTCTACTTCCTAGATTTGTTCCATATGAATAATGATCGTTAAAGATCTTGACTTGCTCCAAATGAATTATAACCAATTCATCATTTGACTGCTTCAAATGCTAATCTTTTTTGAATGGTATTGACTTGGTACCCATAGCATGATCTTCTTGAGCACCAGTCCTGCACCATAACATTAATATGCAAAAAATATATGTAATATATATATCCATTCATTGTTAGAGTAACCATTCATTAAACCATAATTAGGATCAACATATATAAATTATATATAAATAACTATATAAGAGTGTTTTTCATCTGCAAAGGTGATTAAGGTATAAGTTTAATTTGCATGATGCCAACCTCATAAAAATGACCAAAGACACCTAGAAACCAAGTCAAAGACACTGGATTTGACAAAAACCCATAACCAAAACAAGGAGAGTACAACAAGTATTGCTAAATATTGAGCCATTATTTGGGCTCATTAGCGAGCACAATACTCAATACAAATTAGAAACACAATAGAAACACAATCTAGAAACATCCAAAAGCATCATGAATAACCACAACACCATCCACATCAACTCAAATTCTAGAATCATCATCATCATTATATATACCAAACCTCAAGAACAAAATCAACAACTATCAATATAGAAAAATAGATTACATGCCTCCAAATCACAAAATAATTGAGATGAGGACACACATCAATATCCCAAACATACCACTATATCCACAAAGAAAAATATTACAATGCAGATCAAATTACTATCACTTTGTCACCTCAGAAAAACTAAAAAAGTAGTCACAACACAAATACCCATAACTTGCACAAATCTTCATGAAAACCTATGGAAGTTAAACTAAATAAACTAAAAACATCCCACAACACACTAATACAATCCACAGATTTAGATCTTCAATATACAAGCTACACTGGACCAACAATCTCACTAAACAATACTGCAACATTGTTAGAAACAAAGAAATATGTTGACATCAATGACAACACATATCTCAAATATGTGACAACACATATTTGCACATTATTCTTACAATCTCCCCCTTTGGCATTGATGAAAACATATGATGTAAAATATAATCAATGTCGATGAAATCAATAGCTCCCCCTTAGACTTTGTACACAACTTTTCACGACTCTCTCCCTTGATATTTAAATAGTTTTTCACATGAATCTCTCTCCCCCTTTGACATCAATGACAAAGGCACATATTTTCACCATAAAAATGAATCTCTCTCCTCAAAATTGAACATTTGATAAAACAAGAATAAGTAATCCCCCTAAGTAGTAGCCACCACTCATCAATCTAGATTAAAAGACATCTCTGTGAAAATCACTAGATTTATGCATACCAAAGCACCTTATTTCTGATTAGGAGGGGTAATCAACCCTATCTTACCTCTAAGATACTCAAAATTATTTGTAGATAAAGGTTTCATGAAGAAATTCATAATTTGTTCCTTAGTAGGCACATACTCCAATATGACTTCCTTCACATAACCTTCTCTCTTAAAAAGTTAAACTTGATTGATATATGTTTAGTCTTTGAATGCAACACTGGATTCTTATAAATGTTAATTTCACTTGAATGATCACATTAGATAGAAAGAGGTTCATCATATGCAACTCTGATATCTTTCAACATCTTCATCCATACCACGTGAATATAATTGATTACAATAGCAACATATTCTACCTCTATAGTAGACTATGACGTATAATTATGCTTTTTTCTCATCCATGAAACCAATCTCTTTCCCAAGAAAAATGCACCACCACTGGTACTTTTCCTGTCATCCACATTTCATGCCCAATTAGCATTAGTAAAACCACTCAAAGTAAAATCATCATATTTAGGATACCATAAACCACAATCAATTATCCCTTTCAAATATCTGAAAATTATTTTAATAAAAACAACATGAGATTCCTTAGGATATGCTTGAAATCTAGTAATAATGAAAACAAAACTCATAATATCAGGTTTGGTTTGAGTCAAATATAACAATCCACCTAGCATAGATATATATCTAGTCTGATTTGCCTCAGGTGAATCTCATCTTTAGTTAGCTTACATTCGGTCACCATAGGAGTACTAACTAGATTTGAGACTTCCATTCCAAAAAATTTCAAAAAATCTTTCACATACTTGGACTGGGATATAATGATTCCATTATTTAACTATGTAATTCATAAATCTAAAAAGAATTTCATCTTTCCAATCATAAACATCTCAAATTCATTTTACATTTCATTTGTAAACTCTTTACTCAACTTGTCATTTCCTCCAAGCTTCAGGAAATATTTATCCAATCTTGCATACCAGGCTCTTGGGGCTTTCTTTATTCCATACAAATATTTCTTCAATTGAAAAACCATATCGCTCTAACTAGTCAATATACAACTATCTAGTTTCTTAATGTACACTTCTTCCAACTCACCATTCAAGAATGCAAAATTGACATCAATCTAATAGACTTTGAAATCCTTGTAAGCAACATAAGAAATAAACATTCTCACAACTTCAATTCTTTCCAAAGGAGAAAAAGTCTCCTCAAAATTAATACCTTCCATTTGTGAATATCCTTTGCAAAAAAGTCTTTCCTTATTTCTGAACACTTCACCATCTTCATTCAATTTGTTTTGAAAGACCCATTTAGTTCCTATAAATTTTTTGTCTTTAGGTCTAGGAACAAGAACCCATGTTTTTTCCTTTACAATCTGATTCAATTATTCTTCCATTGCTTTTACCCAATGTTTATCATTACAAGCTTCATTCACATCCTTAGGTTCAATCATTGAAATCAAACGATACTCAAATCTACCTTCAACAACTTTTCTTCTAGTTTGGACACCTTTATTTCTATCCCCTTTAATATGACTTTCTGAATGATTCAATCTTACATACCTTGGATTTTTAGGATTTTATTGAATTTAAAACTCTTGTGTTCTTTCTTCTACATCTATTTCCTCTTCTTCATAATCTATTGAAACAATCTAAACTTGATTTTGTGATTGCTTTCCTTGATTTGTACCATTATCTTGATCAATTGAATTATATCTTCAAGATCTAGATTGTCTTCAATTTGCTTCATCAACCTTGAGATTATAACTCTCAACTATATTTATCAGTCTCTCATTATAACATATGTATGGCTTTCTTTTTGTTGGATAACCAATAAAAATACCTTCATCACATCTAGCATCAAAATTTCCTATATCTTCATCTCTTTTGATATAACATTTTCTTCCAAATATTCTAAAATATTTAATAGTAGGAACACTACCACACCATAATTCATAGGGAGTCTTACCAGTATCACATTTAATATACAGACAATTAAGTGTATAAATTATAGTACTCAAATCTTCTCTCCAATAAACATGCAAAATATTTTCTTCCATCATAATTGTCCTTGAAGTGTCTAGAATAGTTTTGTTTTTCCTTTTCACTACACCATTTTGTAGAGGGGTATTCAGAGAAGACATCTATGTCTTTATTCCATGTTCTTCACAAAAGCATTAAACTCATTAGAAGTGAATTCACCACATCTGTCAGATCTCAAACACTTTAGCTTCAAACCTATCTCTATCTCAACCATAGCTTTAAAGATTTTGAATTTTTCTAGGGCCTCTAACTTCTCCCTCAAGAAGGTAACCCACATAATCCTTGAAAAATCATCAATTAACAACATGAAATATTTGTCTCCCTAAAAATTTTTCACTCTAAAAGGACCACATAAATCAATATGCACAAGATCTAACAATCCATTTGAATTATTATTCTTACTTTTCAAAGTAGATCTAATTTTTTTTCCCAATTGACATTCCTCTTACATAAGGTTAGTAGGTTTCTTCAATCTAGGAAGAGCTCTCATAGCTTGAATAGAACTTAGCTTAACAATATTACCATAATTCACATGATACATCCTCTTATGCCACAACCAAATTTCATCAATTTTAGCAATCAAACTTATATTCTCCATGCTATTGAAATGAAATACATTACCTTTAGCTTTTGTACCCGAAGCAATATCAATACCCAAACTTCCCAAGATTCTACATTTATCATTCTTGAATTGCAGATCATATCCCTTATCAACTATTTGTCCAACACTCAAAAAATTATGCTTTAGACCTTCAACATATAAACCATCACCAATATTGTTCTTACCATGAAGATTAATGGATCCCCTATCACAGATTAGACAAGGTGTATCATCTCAAAATATTAAAAAACCACCATCATATCTTTCCAAACTTACAAATTTTATCTTATCACTTGTCATATGATGTGAACATCCACTATCAATTACCCATTCATATTTCTCTTCAACTTGTGTGGTTAAATCTCTTTCCTCAATCATATAGCTAGTAGATTTAGGACCATCTTCTTCCTTACTAGCAATAAATACCCATAAACCATCTTCTAAACCACCATTATTAGAATCATCATTTGTCACACCATTAGTATCATAGTAACATCTCTTCTAAAATCTACTCTTCTAGGTTTAAACTTTGGAACTCTTTCAAGATGCCTTGATGCAAAATGACCAATCTTATTACATGAAAAAAAATTAAGAGGAAACTTTCCTTCATACTTACCAACACCTTTAGGAAAAATCTTGGGAATAAGGGCTTAAATCTCTTCAAGCTCATGCTCTTATTTTCCAATATATTCTATCTCCTTTGCATATCTAGATACTCTAGATGAACTTTCTCTCGGATCATATCTCAGCTTTTCCTTAGAAATAGTAGCTTTAAATGTAGATTCAAATTTAGGAAGGGCATCACCAAACTCACTAATCTCCCAATATTATTCTCCAATGCATCTAAAATGACATTCCATGCAACTTCTCCATAAAGAGTAATTTGTACCATCAAATCTTGGTCTATCCTTCTTGTAAGCTACTATCTAGGATCACCTCAAGCGGTTAAGCTTCCCTTAGAGGAACTAGGATCTAATACCAATTGATGGAATTAGGACAATTGGAAACTAAGAGGGGGGGGGGGGGGGGGGTGGATTTGAATAAGTTGTACCAAAAAATTATGAAACTTAAACCTTAACTTCAGATCTCATAAATAAACAAGAAAGCATAGATCCACAACACATCAAGAACACATAACAACAATTTTTTTTTTTTGTGGAAACCCTGTTAGGGGAAAAACCACGGTGGAGATGAACCCATAAGATATACTCTATTAAAATTATTTATACCATGTTAGGAGTATTACAATGTGAATGTAATTGCATTTAGGAATACTGCCTAGAGATCACTTCTCAAATACAAAAACAAGGCTTCCTTCCCAAGAAATGAAGGTTCAAAACCTTACAAAAAACTTGATTATATCCATAGATCATGAACTATATGATAGCATCTTCAACATGCCTAGATCAATTCTATTAAAGTACAAATACAAATTTCTTTTCCACACTTTATCTCTTCCTTCAAAAGATGTATACCTTTTTCACTTTCATATCTCTCTCATGCATACACACACTTTGAATACAAGATCATAATATTTATTTATACAAGTCATCAACCTTGGAAGAATCAATAAGGTCATCTCAACACTCACCACCTAAATATTGAAAATATAATCTCTCTCAATTAAAAATATTAAATGCAAACCAAGGAAAACATTTATTGGACCAAAATATTCATCTTCAAACATGTAACACTTCTAATAATTATACCTTGAACATCCACAACATGCTAGAATCAACTTGTTGACCAAGAACAAGAACAAGAACAAGAACACAAACAAGAACAAGAACAAGAACAAGAACAAGAACAAGAACAAGAACAAGAACAAGAACAAGAACAAGAACAAGAACAAGAACAAGAACAAGAACAAGAACAAGAACAAGAACAAGAATAAGAATAAGAACATGAACATGAACAAGAACACGAACATGAAATTTACAATAGAAATCACCCAATGTGAGAAAAATAATCAATGCAAACCAATAAAATAATAGGAAAACAATCTAGGAACATCCAAAAGCATCATGAATAACCACAACAACATCTACATCAACTCAAATTTAGGAATCATCATCATCATCATTATGCCGAATGTCAAGAATCCCAACAACAATGATTGTCAATCTAGAAAGATAGATTTTAGGCCTCCAAATCATGAAACAATTGAAAAGAGGACACACATCAATGTCCCAAACATACCACCAAATCCACAAAGAAAAATATTACGATGTAGAGAAATGAAGAACAAATTACTATCACGTTGTCACCTCTGAACAACTGAAGAAGTAGTCGCAACATAGATACCCATAAGTTGCACAAATATTCATGCAAATCTTTGAAAGTTGAATTGAATCAACTATAGACATTGCACACACATTGATACCATTCGCATATTTTGATATTCAATAGACAAGCTGCACTAGACCAATAAACTCATAGAAACACACCGTAACACTGTCATGTAAACAAATAAATATGTTGACATCAATGACAACACATCTCTCAAATATGTGACGATAAATATTTACGACACATATTTGCACATTATTCCAATAGGATTTACTATGAATAATTCTAGGAGGTGCTAATATTGGTGCATGTTCTTCATTTGTATTTGCTTCATTAGGTACATTCATCACATCAAATTGAGATGGTGTACGTTCATCATTCAATTGATCATTCATTTTGATTTCTTCTTCAATTGCATTAGGTTCATTTAGTATGTCAAATTGAGATGGTGTATATGACACACCTTTTCCTTCCGTTGTTCTTTTTCTCATGTAATATCCTCATACACTCCCTTTGTCTTTGTTTTGTTGCCTCTCATTGTTCAGTTATTCCTCTCTTGTTATTTCCCATTGTTAATATCAATCTTCCTATATAGTATTATTTTTCATATATATGTTACAAAAACTTATACAATCAAATCACCGAAACAACTACAAAAACATATTAAAGTTTTTTTTACCAGTGTCTCCATAGTTCTTAGTTTCATACATATACCATTCTTTTAATAACTTTTGATCCACTCAACCAAATTTTAATAAATTATATATTATTCTTGTGCACTTGATTCTTTACACTTTTAAAATAAATTCATTTTTGGTTATTTTGATGCAAGTTTTGTATTGTGCATGAACATGCACCTAATTTTTAGGATATGCCCACTTCAAAAATCATTAAAAAAATACTCAACAAAAAATTACAAAAATCTAGGCAACTTGTAGCTCTCACTCTAACTATCTTTATATTGAATGATTTTTCAATACTAAATCTAACTATGACTTTTTTGATGTGCACACCAGAGACTATGTTATGTTTTTCAAAAAACATTAGGAAGATTTTTCCATGTGCAAAGGATTTGACCCTCTTAGTCTTATTCATTTTTTTAAAATAGTAGTTTAGAGATTAGATTTAAAGTAGTACAATTCTTGTTGTTCGCACATCTTCTAATTTTGAGTGCACGACTCTCAAATTTATCTTCCAAGTTTAGGTTTACCCAATTTCAGAAAAAAGTGGTCACTTATACCCCCTTTTTTGCACACCATATTGGCATGCTTACCTTGAACTATAAATTTATTAAAGGTGTCAAATATGCCTCTTGTTTTCCCCTAGAGTCCCATAAACAATTTTTTTATGTCACCATCCTCTTTAGGGAAGCCTCATTAGTGGAGGCTAAACATTGGAAGGTTGTTCTTAATGACTATATTGCTGCATTTGGACAATATATTAACTACAATAAGACTAAGATATATATTTTTAACAAAAAATTTCTATTAATAAAAAAGTTATATACATTACTGGTTGCTAATCTGTAGCCCTCCTAGCATCATATTTAGGTCTTCCTTTGATTTCAAAAGCCCCAAATAATTCCTATTGGAATAGAATTATTGAAAGGTTTTAAAAAAAGTTGGTAGGATGGAAAGGAAAAATTTTGATCCCAGTGGGGAAGTTTCAACTTCTAAAGGTTTTGCTAAAAAATATCCCAATTTACTATCTCTCCCTATTTAAAATTCCATCTTTTTTGGCAAACAAGATTTAATAAATTCAAAAAAAAATTCTTTGGATAGGGATAGAGGAGAAAGCCAAAGTATAGTTAGTAAGTTCAAAGAAATTTTTTACTCCAAAATGAAAAGGAGGTCTAGATATAAGAAGGCTCAAATTATTTAATAAGGCTCTCCTCTCAAAGGTAGGGTGGCAATTTTTAGAAGGGTCTAAAAATTGAGTTAAAATTTTGAAGGCTAAGTATCTTAATAGTGATCATAAAAATGATTTTCTCGATGATGAAGATCTTCCTTTTGGGTCACTGATTTGGAATAACATTTTTAAAACTTGGGAAGTTCTAACAAAAGGAATAAGAAAACTAGTAGGAAATGACAAGGATACTTTGTTTTAGAAGGATGTTGGGAGGAGTGATCTCCCACTTGCCTCAATAATATTGGCTAATGATATCCAAGAATATTTAGTCAGATGTGCAGAAGAGAAAGTGCATGACTATATTAGTTGGGAAGATGAAAAATACAAATATAAAGATCTCAAAGAAAAACTTCATATCAGATAATTTAGAAATGGATTACAGGTGTATATTGGGTTAGGAAAATCAAAGAAATCATGGATAATTTGGGTGAATTATTTTTGTTCAACCATGAAAAACAAGATGAGTGGGTTTGGTGGTATACTCCCTTAGGAGACCCATCAGTTAGATTGGTCTAATCAATACTAGAACTCCCTCTCTTGAGACAATAACATATTGACTGGAGAAAGGTTTGGATACTAAAAAAACTTCCTAAAATCAATTATGTTTTGTGGGTTGCAATACATAATAATATCCAAACTATTGACAACTTGAACAAAAGAGGATTCAATTTTGTAAATAAATGCTATCTCTACAACCAATATAGTGAAAGTATTGATCATATATTCTTCCATTTCTCATTTTATCAAGAGGTATGGTCCTAATAAGACCTTAATTTTGGTAGTTTGTCTTTCCTTTCACATGCTTCAATTCATTGGTTATTGGAGCCCATTTCCTTACAATCATATAATAATTAAGGAGCTATGAAAGAAAATCCCCCTAATGGTGTGGTGTAGGATCACCTTGAGGAAAAACCAATACTCATGGAATTCCATGAGTCTAAATGGTGTAATTGGGTCTCAATAGGTTTTTTGCATCCTATGGACCAAGTGTGTTGTAATAAAGACCCAACTTGCAAGACCTTTGGCATGAGTAGCACATTTAAGACCTCATGGTCAAACTATTCAAAGGGTCTATAATAGAGTATAATTTTATTTTTTAGATGTTTAGGGTCTTTTGGAGTCATAAGGAGCCTATGGAATGTGTCCATGAAAGCCTAGGTGCAAATTGAGCATTTTGTACAAAAATTGTCAAAGTTGCTTTTTTACAAAATGTTGCAACTTTTTGAATGGCCTCTTAACTCCTCCAATGGTCAAAAACTTTAAAAATTCAATTTTGGACATTAGTTGAGGCCTATTTTAACCTATTTGGGTCAAAACCAAAGAAGGTTGGTGAATGTGAGAAAGTTTGATGAGAAAAAGCAATAAAAAAATTCTAGTTTTCCTGCAAATAGTCTACTTTCACGTGATGTCATTGTGTCTTGGTGATTGATTATGATTCAAATTGGGCATGGGTGTTTAGACTTGTTAATTAGGATTAAAAAAACTTGGTTTCATCGATTTTGGTTTAGGTTGAAGGTTTTTGGGAGAGATTTCTCTTGATTGGTCTAAATCCTCTCCAAAATTAGGGTTTCGACTCAAAATATCTCTAACTTGAGTTTCCACCATTGGATTTACATGACCATTGGGGAAACACAAGTAGAGATAATTTATAATAAGATCCTAAAATATTTTTTTAGGAAAACCTTGTATGCTATTTTTTCTAGCAAGCCCTAACTGGGCATCCCTATGTGACTGACTCTGATTAAGGCATAAACGATTGCATAGATGCAAAGGTCGAGTGGATCAAGACTTGGAACTACAGATTTGGATTCCCTATGGTGGTGAAAAAATATTCAAGTCATTTCCTTGTTAAGATCAATTTATTTTGAATCACTTGTGGTATAGGCCAGTCCTAATTAGGCCTAATAGTCCTAATTATCCCTAGTGGGGTTTGGGTGTCAAATTGTGGAGTTAGACCTTGAAAAATTTGAATATTTTAGACCTTCTAAAAGAGTATAATAATATCATATTTTTTTAGGGTCCTTTGGGAGGTCAGGGAAATAAGTCTGAATAACTCATTAGGTTGACCTAATTCAATTAGGTCTCCCCACTAGGCCACATTGTGCAGATTGATTCAAAGCCTTGAAGGGTTGTGTCTAACAGTTGGATTGGAGTATTTTGGTCATATTAGTACTATTTTGGCCCACTCCTAGCATAATAAATTCATTTTGATACATATGTGTGTGTACCCTAGCCTTTGGAGTTAGGTTCAAGGGGACCATGAATGGATATTGTCACACAAATTATATGTGTTAATTAGGAATTTGTCTAAGAATTTCTAATCTATTTAAGTTTCCTATAGAGGGTAAATGAAATAAGGGACCATCTATGACTATTTATAACCCATTGATTTGCAAGTTGTGGGTATAGTCCTAGAGATCTACCTATCCTACTTAGCTCAGCATCATAGTGGTATTAGAGTAGGTTGATTGGCCTTTGTGAAGTATATGTCCAAAGAGTTTGAGTTTGAAGTGTTAGAGTATGAGGCTATATATATTCCTCTTAAAGGAATGACTATTGAATTTGAAAGAAATCTCCAAGAGATGAAGGAAATCAATAAGAAACTGATAGAGGAAGTCAATAGGTTGAGGGGATTAGAAGAGAGACTAGGGAAGTATGGACAAGACAAAATGTTCTCTAGATTAGGATAAGGGGATGGAGAAGAGGCCCCAAGGCAGGAAGATAAAGTTCATGTAGAAAAATGATACCTAGTGGAAGCCCTCAAATCAGTTGGGAGAAAGGAATCAGATGGTTGAGTAGACATTCCTATTTTTGAAGGAAAGATAAATCCATATTTTTTCATGGATTGGATTGAAACTCTTAACAATCATCTTGAATGTGAAGAGGTTATTGCAAACCAAAAGGTGAAGTTGGCCAAGTCCAAGATGAGAGGAGTTGCTTTGACTTGGTGGAATTATGTCCAAGATGAAAGAGTAATACAAGGAGACAATCCAATCTCTACATGGAACATGATGGTCTACAAGATAAAGAAAGCATATATTCTTGAGGATTATGAGATCCAACTACATAGGAGGAGAAAAAACCTCAAGCAGAAAGACATGGATGTCAGTGCCTATACAGAGGAGTTTCATAGGCTTAGTTTGAGGTTAAGACAGGATGAAGGAGAAAAAGAGAAGGTGGAAAGGTACTTTAATGGAATCAAGTACAATATACAAGATGAATTAACCATCTTAGCCCCTAATACATTACATAGGTGCTATCAATTGGCACTAAGAGTGGAAGAAAGGTTGAAGAGGAAACAATAACAAAGAAATAGGGGTAAAGGCAATAAAAATTTCAAATGAAGAGTAGGATCAACTGGAAAGGGTCAGTCTTCAAGACCACAAGGAGAATCAAGTTCAAGAGGTAACTTTAGAGGGAGAATTCCAATTTGGAGATGAATATTTGGAGGTAGGAGTTCAAGACCATTAAAATGTTTCAACTGTAATCAGATTGGTCACCATGCAAGTAGATGTCCCGAGAGGATAGGATCTAACACCTAAGGAGAAAGAAGAACTCAAATGATCCAAGAGGATAATTAAAGTGTTAACTCACCACATAAAAACCTAGACTGTAAGGAAGGAGTATGGCTGATGATGAGGAGAACTATGTTAAAGGTTCCTACTACCCAAGATTCATCACAAAGGAAGACAATTTTTAGGACCAACTGCAAAAGCTATGGAAAGGTATGCAAATTTTTAATTGATTTTGGTTCTACAAATAATTTAGTGTCTCTTGAGATGGTAGAAAAATTAAAATTGGTCAAAATTAATCATCCCTATCCTTACAAAGCATAATGGTTAAAAAAGGGTCAACAAACCTTGCTAAATGAGCACTCATGTGTAAATTTTTCTATTGGAGACTACAAGGATATGATGTTATGTGATGTTGTAGACATGGATGCATTCCATTTGGTATTAGGTCATCCTATGAAGTATGACCTTGATACCCAACATGATGGGAAAAAGAACACCTACACAATTCAGAAGGATGGAAATAAATACACCATGAAGCTGCTTCCTGACTGCAAGTATGATAAACAAAAGGAGCCTATGGTTACCTTAGTGGGAGAAAAATAAATTATTCAAACCATGAAAGAAGCATGATACCTATTTTATGCACTGGTCATAAAACCAAAGGATACAGATGAATCAAAAAAGCCAAAAGAAATCCCTAATGAAGTGAAAGGATTTTCAGATATATACAATGGGGTAGTTGTAGAAGAGTTACTTGATTCCCTCACTCCCATCAGAGATATCAATCATCACATTGATATGATTCATGGAGAATAATTGTTAGGATTTGGTAACACTGAGAGGGGGGGTGAATTAGTGTTACAATACTTTACTAAATTCTTAAAATTCTCCACTTTCTTCAAACACCATATAAAGATATAGCATAAGATAAATAAACATGCAAATAAAAAAACACTGAAGAACTCATAACAACATAATTTTTTTTCAAGGAAAACATTGTTAAGGAAAAACCCCGGTGGGGATGGTACCCACAAATATCTGCACTATAAGTATACTAACCCTATTAGGAGTCAAGTATTACAATAGGAAGGTTCTGATTAAAGGACATACCCTATTAGGAGTCTTTAAAATGTGATCCCAATTAAATAATTGACCCTTCTAGGATTCCAACCTTGTTAGAGGCAATCAAACCCTGATAGGGGTGTACAATAGGTGCAACAACACTTACAATCAATTTGTTGTCCTGAATACAAAGAGTTAACAAAGTATTCCTTGAAGAACTCCTCTTTTTATCCTTTCTCTTAATCTCTTCTCTTCTCCTTAGATTCCTTTACAATTCACATCCATCTATATCATCATTATCATCATCAAACACTTTTACAAAAGTGTCTATATACTTATACCTTGTTAGAGGTATATTACAAAAGCTAGTGGATATTACTCTAGAAAAACATTATATTATTTAATGTACATTTGCACGCTTCATTAAAATCCTTATTTAACCTTAGATTCAAGAGCGCATCCAAAAATAACTTTCCAATCTCTCACAAAGTTGGCCTTAGTGATCGTGAACAAGTTGTACTTTGTTTACAGTCTTCACATCTAATCAACTGAACATATCTCTTCGATACCACAATATTAACACGTGTGACCTTACACATGTGATCATTCATGTCCTTCAAGAATGCACCTACTATGGCATGCCTTTAGGATGCTTCTGTGAGGTTTTCTAACCATTTCTATCAGACTGGGTGATAGGAACTTGTCTTGGACTTAGGCATTTTTCCTTCATGAATTGCATACAAACATATACATGATGTCCAATATGTATGATCATAAATATGATAAGTGTTTCCATAAATGACAACATTTCATATGTGCATGTTCCTACATGTGCATATGGGTGCATGTGATGACCACTTGCCAACAATCTCCCCCTTTGGCATTGATGGCAACACTTAGTGAAAAAATGACTAAGTGCAACATCAAGAAAAAAACGTAAAAGGAAATATTGATAGAAATGCAACACATAAATTTTACACATGATCTTCAAAAGAACCTTTCTTTTATTTATGTTTTGTCTTTTTACATTCTTTTTGCCTTACATTTTTTCTTCAATCTCCCCCCTTTGACATCAATGGCAAAGGGTGCAAAAAAAATCTTAAGTGCCAAAATAAAAAAATTGAGAGTGTTCATAATCACAACCGAATTGTCTACAACACATCCTGATAGTTTATTTTCAAAATCCACATATCTATATACCAAGCTATCTTAATTGCTTCTACAACCTGAATCAGCGCATTGAGACCATATGAGGCCTTGTCTTCATCTTCTACATCTATAGGTAATAATTCCTAGAATGTGTTGAGGCCAAGATGAAGGTCCTCATGAGTGCTCTCCAAGACATTTACCTTTGGAGTAAAAAAAATTTTTAGTTCAAAGAATCTTTTCTGAATTCTGTCTTTTTCAAGTTGTAGGGTATGGATTTTATCCATGATCCTATTTGTTTCCTTTTTTATGTCCAGTATTTTCTTATTTTCAAAATCCTCAGAGAGTTTTATCAAAATTTTTTCATCCTAAGCTATAATATCTGATATACTCTTCACATGCTTGTGAGAAGTCATGCAGAGCTTATATAGATCTTTTCTATCCTTAAAAAAAGATTTTATTTCCCTTTCAGTGGAAATCAATATATTAAGATCACTTTTGATCCCATCAAGAGTATCTTTCATCCTTATCCTTTTGAAATCATCTACTACTTTTATTCTCGTGGCTTCCTTGAAGGTATCAAAACTTTGTTCTACTATAATTAGAATATTATCTAGACTACTTATAGGATCTTCAATATATGTAGGAGATGTAGTAAAAAACTTACTCAAAACTTTTGTAGCTCATTGGATTGTCTTGGTAGTTTTTTCAGTCTTCTTTTTTGATTTCTCCTTTTCTTTAGCAAAAGAAAGTATTGACCACTTCATCAAATTTGTGACATCCATGTCCTCTAAGATGGTTGGAAGTGATTGAGAGACACTTGCCAACAAAATAGGTGTAGCAAAAGGAGTGATTGGTAATCCTTTTAGTTGTTCCTCTTTTTTTCTTTGTTCTTCTTCCTTTTCTTTTTATTTTTATTTTTCTTTTTCTCTTTGTTCCTTTACCTTTTCTATTCCTTTTTCTTCCTCTTTTCCTTCTGATACCTGTTCTTTTTCATGTGTTTTCTCTCCATGCTGCAATTTTCTAGCTAAGTCCTCTTGAGTGATCTTTGGAGACTCAAGATTATTTACTATTTCATCTATGTTGGTTAAGGTTGCATTCATCTGAAATGGATTAGATGTATCTAGCTATGTATCAAGTGAAATCCCAACATTATCAATAAATAAGTCAGGTAGGGCTGTGTCAACTACCTCTATTTCTTTTGAGTCCTCAACCTTCTCTTTATTTGTAGGCTCTATAGAGATTACTACTGAGGTTGGGGTCCTTGTAGAGTTTCCAAGATTAGGTCACTCCTCTAGGAGTAGCTGTCCAACCTTTTCATGAGTTTCCCATTCCACCTCTTCATACTTCTGGGCCATGAACTTGATGATTCTAGTTTTAGTTCTTAACTTTGGCCTTAGCTTCTCAAGACAATTTCCCATTTCATTCCCTGTCATGGTTGGCATATTATGAAACAAAATATCCTATCTCATCTTGATGTCCTCATCAAGAGCTCTTTTCTTTCTTCCTTCTAACCTTTCAAATATGTCTTTACTTATTTGACCCTCTATTTCAATTAAGTTCTTTTTAAATGTGAGCATGTGCTCCACAACTATCTCTTCTATTTGGTTTTTCTCATTGCCATCATATCTATCAAATTATTTCTCAATAGAATTGAGCTTTCCATCACTTATCACTCTCTTTTGTAGAACTTTGAAGTAGGGCTTGAATAGGTTTCTTTGTGTACCCTGGGCCTTCTTCTATTCAACTTCTTCTTCCTTTTTCCTATTTTCTTCAAGTGCCCTTAGATAAGCCTCTTGAAGCTTTGTGTCCCTTTCTTCTTCTTGCTCCTTCTTCTTTTGTTGATCAGTTTTCTCTTTGTCCATCATTTGGACTTCCTTATTTGGATCTTCTTCTTGAGAAGTCTTTTGATGCTTATATTTTTCTTGCAAAGTTGTAGGAGTTTCCAATGTTTTCCTCTTCTTTCCTAGTCCACTAGCCATGGCCTTAGGTCTTTCTTTTGGAGGAGTTTGGCCTTGTGTAGTAGCTCTTGTTGCATGTCTCTATGATGTTCTCCTAGAAGGTGTAGGAGTGTCATTTTTCTCTTTCTCATCTTCTTCTTCAACCTCCACAATTTGAGGTGCCTCTATGTTATATTGAGGAGGGGGAATATTACATTTCTCCCCAAGTTCTACCACCTTTTCCTTGATAGTTTTCATTTCTTTCTTTGATATGCAATGTTTCCCTGCTATTGTGTCAAGAAGGGATTCAAATTTCTTCTCCCTTCTCTCTTTTACCAATTCTTCCCTAACAGCTGAGTATTTTTCTTCAATATGTACCCCATATTGGAACATTGGGGTCTTTAGGTGATTGTAAGACATGTTTAATATGAATCTCTAGAACAATATAATCAACTTCATAGCCCATAGGAGTAGCCAATGAAGTTCTAGGTTCTAATGCCTCAAAGCATGTGCTATCAGTTTCTACCTTGAAACATATGTCATTTTTGTATTTTTCCACTAGTCTCCAAGGGATCCTTTCCCTTTCATGCATTTGTTTCTGAAATAGTTTCATCATTCCTGCAACTTCAACATACCTGTTCTGATAATCACTTCTTCTATAGTAGTCACTGATCATCTGCATGGTGCATCTATTAGATCTCCATAGATACATGTTAGAAAATATTTTCATAAGATGAAAGAATATGTACATTATAAGTGATCCAAATATGAAGCTTGTTGTCATCCTCTTCTTTATTCCTACCAAGTTCTCTGTTAGCTACTACCTTAAGACCTCATATGGGTCATATTCTTCATATTCTACTACCATTTTATAAGCCATATGTACAAAACTAGCTGATACACTATTTAGCCTACTACTATACTGAAAATTGTATCCCAATATTTTTGCAACAAGCTTGACACCTTCTTGTGTGATGTCATTTACTACCATTTCTCTTTGTTCCATTTGCTTTTGGTCAGTTTCTCCACTTCAAGATTGATATTTTTTTCTTCTATAGGAATTTTACCTAGCATAGGTAAACCAGTGATCTCATGTAATAGTTCTTTGGTGATCTTGGTTGGGGTTCCACCAATCCATATAAATTCATCATGAATCCTGCTCAATACAATATTTATCCAGTCTAGTTCATCAAACTCAAACCTTTCCATGTATTTAACTATTGGCAACCTGTGAACCTTTCTACATTCATCTCTTAGGGTTTGATCTTCATTGTATAACCCTAACATCTCATCAAATATCTCTATGGTTCCTATAAACTCAATCTTGTTGTGTATATAGGCCTTGATGTCTTCAACATGAAGAACACCAACTAGAGTATGCGAGAACACACCCTCTAGATCGTCTTCAATGGATTTGAAAGGGTGACTCTTAAATTTGTATCTATTCCTCTAAAGCACATTAAAAACCTTGGGAGTATCCATGCTAATTTGTTTGCTACTAAAACTGACAAAGATTACTTAAGTTTATGAAAAATACTTAGCTTGCGCGATCGTGTGAGGGTTTTGCGAACACAACTATAAACTCTTTAAGCTCCAACAACTATTCCAAGTTCTTCAATGCTCTCTGATCTCAGTGTAAATGGTAAGTAATTTGACCACATTACTACCCTTATAGACAATTTGGCACAAGTTCCAAAAAATGCCCATAAAGCTATAATAAACCAGTGTTGACTCAAATTGGTACATCTTTTCACAGACATCTCCAAACCATATGCGATCTTGTCCAAGATCCCATAACATATTAACTAAGTTGTTTTCAAGTTTTCACAACTTGACTCATCGATATAAGGGCTCTATATATGACTAGTGTTAATTTGTCATGCTACCCCTAAGGCATATGCTTCCCATCTGTAATGCCTCGCCAAGGAGCCCAAAACCATAGAAACTCCAAATATATCTATTAAGATAAAATGAAATTATTCAAACACAAGAACACCATTTATTTGCAAAATAGAAACTAACAAACAGGGTTTTCAAACCCTACCTTGGATCCAATGCAAAATTCTGAAAATGAAGCCCTTGAAGAATGTATTGATGGAATATGGATGAAGTGACTGAGAGGGGGGGGGTGAATCAGTCAACCATAAAACACTTAACAATTATTTCTTTCCAGATCCCTTAGGATATCTTAATGAATATTATCTGTTTAACACTCGGTAAATAGATTGCAGTAACTTTGTAGATGCAGAAAGTATTAGCAAAATTATCTTTAGATATTCATCAGCACTTGTATATGATTAAGATAGCAATTAAGAACACAAGAGACACAAGATTTAACGTGGAAACCCAATATGGGAAAAACCACCAATGTATCTAGATACTGATTTTCACTTTTTTGAAGTGATGCCCGGTTAGAAGCCAACCCGGTAAAAGGTTTACAAAACACACTGTTAGGTGTGACCTTGTTAGAGGATTTAATCACCCTACTAGGAGTGGCCTGGTAAGAGGTCTTGAAAACAATTCAATGGAATTGTCACCTTGTTAGAGGATTTACAATATGGTTGTTAAACCAACTCAGTTAAGAGATTTAGAATTCACTGTTACAATGATAAAAAGGTAACAATGAAAATGACCTGTATAATAATGCAACTGCCTTGCTGATTACAGATCTCTGTTCTGCATAAGTGTGATCCTTCCTAATTGAATATATCTCTACTGCTCCTCAAGGATATCTGATCATCCTTCATAATTTCGCACACACCTTTTCTGCTTTTCTTCTATATATCTTCTGCTGTTATTCTTGTTTATTTTTCACATTTGACCTTTTATTTATATGATTTTAGATTTGTCAAATCGACATTACTTAGTATAACAGTCGGCTGAATTAAGCAAACTTTATTTGCAAAAATCCTTCAAGGGCCGACAGTGCTCGGTGACCATAACTTTCTACAATCTTTCAGAGACTGAGGGAACTCGGTAAACACTGATAATCCTTTTTGTTCGATAACCGACTGAACTCGGTAGACACTGACTTTTCCTTTGATAACCGACTGAACTCGGTAAACACTGCTGATTTTCTTTGATAATCGAGTGGACTCGGTACATGCTGATTTTCTTTGATAACCGAGTGAACTCGGTAAGCACTAATTTTACTGCCAGGTAGACCAACTGAGCTCAGTAGGTACTGAATACTGTGGATTATGACATTGTGTGACATCAAAGACAATACATAATTTGAGTAGCAATTTCCTTCAGACAATTGTTTCCAACAATCTCCCTCTTTGGCATTGATGGCAACACAATATGTCATAGCATAAGAAATTTTGAAAGAATTAGCTCGGTTCAGATTCAAATCTCCCTCTGTCAGCAAACTTCCTTTTTCTTAAAAACTCTTCCTTCTGACTATGAAAATTTCTTGAAGTAATAGAAAAGACATAGCAAACACTCCCTCTTTGACAACACATGCCAAAGACAATTCACATATTACCGATGTAAACTAATGTACCTCAAGTACTAATTCATATGCAATGATTCCTTGAATATGCTGCATCAACAGGTTGATTTTCAATCATGTTCTGGTTGATGCATCACTAAAATTGTATTTAGTGAGCCTCGGATAGGGGAATGACCTGTAACTTACCTCTTAGATACACAAATGCATCCTTAGGTAATGGTTTGGTGAAAATGTCTGCAATCTGCTCTTTTGTATGAATATATTCTAATCTGATTTCCTTGTCCTGCACCAATTCTCTGACAAAGTGATATTTAATAGCAATGTGCTTGGTTTTGGAATGCATTACTGGATTCTTCGAAATGTTTATTGCACTAGTATTGTCACAAAATATAACAACTGGTTCTTTGATTTCAACCTTCATACCTTGTAATAACTGTTTAAACCAAACAATATTTGAACAATTTACTGCAGCAGCAACATATTTTGCTTCAGCTGTGGATTGAGATGTGCAATTTTTCTTTTTACTGGTCCAGGATACCAGTCTTTTTCCAAGAAAAAATGTTCCACCACTTGTACTTTTTCTGTCATCAATGTTCCTTGCCCAATCAGCATCAGTAAACACTTTTAAGTCTAGATTGCCTCCAAATTTATACCACAAACCATATTCTTCAGTTCCTCTTAAGTATCTTAAGATTCTTTTGATTGCCATCATATGATTTTCCTTAGGTTTTGCTGAGAATCTAGCTACTATACCGACTGCTAAGGCAATATCAGGTCTTGTATGTACTACATACTGCAATTTTCCAATCATAGATCGGTATAAGGTCTGATCTACTTCTTTTGAATCATCATTTTTGGTACATTTCAATCCAGTACACATGGGTGTACCAACTGGTTTTGAATCTTCCATACCAAACTTCTTAAGTATTTCCTTAATGTATTTAGATTGAGTAATGTATATACCATTCTTGCTTTGCTGAATTTGAAGACCAACAAAGAATTTTATTAAACCAAACATAGACATTTCAAATTCTTTGTTCATTTGCTCTGAAAATTCTTTGCACTGATCCTCATTCCCTGTAAATATAGTATCATCTACAAATATTTCTGCCAATACAATTTTGTCATCCGGTCCTTCTTTAATATACAGATTGCTGTTATCATTGGCTCTTTTGAAATTAATCTGAATCAAATAGTTATGGAGTCTTTCATACCATGCTCTAGGAGCTTGTTTCAAACCATACAATGCTTTGTGTAACCTGCAGACCATGTCCTTTTTATCTGGATCAACAAAACCTTCAGGTTGTTCAATGTAGACTTCTTCATCAAGAATTCCATTGAGAAATGTAGATTTTATATCCATCTGATATACCTTAAATCCGTTATGTGCTGCATAAGCAAGTAGAGTTCTTACACCTTCTAATCTTGCAACAGGAGAAAAAGTTTCACCATAATCTATACCTTCTTCTTGAGAATAACCTTTACATACTAATCTAGCTTTATTTCTAGATACTTGACCGTCTTCATTCAGCTTATTCCTGAATACCCATTTTGTTCCAATTACATTCTTATCTTTAGGTCTAGGTACAAGAGTCCATGTTTTGTTCTTTTGTATTTGTTCTAATTCTTCATTCATTGCTTCAATCCAACTTTCATTTTCTAATGCATCTTTGATATTTCTAGGTTCAAAATCAGTAAGCAGACATGTACCTTTTAGCTTGCTTCTTGTCATAGTACCATCTGATTTGTTTCCAATAATTTGATCTGGTGTATGATGTCTTCTGACATATTTGGCTAGTATAGGTTCCTTGCTTTTTGAATGAGTCATGTTGTTGTCTTCTAGGGTCTCTTCTTCAGGTTGCTCGGGCTCGGTAGATATTTGCTTGGTAACTTCAGGCTGAGACTCAGTTTGAACTTCTTCCTATGACTCAGTTTGAACTTCTTCCTGTGACTCGGTAACTATGCTCAGCTCGGTAGATATAGTTTCCTCATTGATAGTTGTGTCTAACAGTGTTTCAGGTTCAATGTAAATGAATCTTCTGTAGTTTTCAGGTTCCCTTTTGCTTTCTTCTTCAGTCTTTTCTGCAAACTCATCAAATTTTACATGTATACTTTCTATGACTTTGTGAGTAGATAAGTTCAGACATTTGTATGCCTTACTTTTGCTAGAATATCCTAGGAATATTCCTTCATCACTTTTCACATCAAATTTATTTCTTTTGGATTCTTTTAAGATATAACACTTGCTACCAAATACTTTCATGTAACTTACATTGGGTTTATAGCCATACCATAATTCATAAGGAGTTTTGAATGTGTCTTTCTTCAATTGTACTCGGTTCAAGGTATGAACTGCAGTGCTGATAGCTTCCTTCTAGTACTTTATAGCGATGTTCTTTTCTATCATTAAAGTCCTTGCACAATCCATAATAGATCTGTTTCTTCTTTCTGCTATTCCATTCTGTTCAGGAGTTCTAGGAGCTGATACCTATCTTTTGATTCCTCTTTCAATGCAAAAGTTGTTAAAATCATGGGAGATGAATTCACCACCTCTGTCTGATCTTAAGCATTTCAATCTTTTCCCTATTTCCTTTTCCACTCTTGCCAAGTACCATTTGAACTTTTCAAATGCTTTTGACTTTTCTCTTAAATACATAACAGTTATCATTCTAGAATAATCATCAACGAAAAGAATAAAGAATTTATCTCCAGTATAGCTTTGTATTCCAATAGGTCCACATAAATCAGTATGCACAATTTCCAAAATCTCTTTAGACTGATAGTTCTTACTCTTAAAACTAGTTTTACTCATTTTTCCAATCTGACAATTCTTACATAGACCAGTATTAGGTTTCTTCAAAGTAGGAATGCCTCTTACCTTCTTGAATTTGCTTATTTTTATCATGTTATCAAAATTCACATGACATAACCTTTTGTGCCATAGCCAACTTTCTTCAATTTGAGCAATAAAACATGAATATTCACTGAGATCAAGATAAAATAAGTTACCTTTTGTTTGTTTGCCTGATCCAATGAGTTTTCCTTTTTCATCCAATAGTCTTGCTTGACCATTCATGAATTCAACCTTGAAACTAGTGTTGATTAGCTGTGCTACACTTAGAAGATTATGTTTTAGTCCTTCAACCCAATAAGCATTATCACATATGAGTTCTTTGGTTAATGAGATTCTTCCTTTTCCTTTTATACAACAAGGTTCATTGTTTCCAAATCTTACATTGCCACTATCACAGTCTTCTAGGTATTCAAATTTTGTCTTGTCACTAGTCATGTGGTGTGAACATCCACTGTCTATTATCCATATATCATCTTTTCTTATATGAGAAATAAGTGCCATCTTATCTTCATCATCATCAGATTCATCTTTTATAGCAATAAAGACAATTTCTTCTTCACTATCATCAGAATCTTTAGCCATAAAACATGTTTTCTTACCTTTATCCTTGAATGATTTGAAATTCTTTTTGCCATAGTACTTGTGACCTTTCTTCTCTTCCTTGACCTGCTTGTTTGGGCACCTAGCTACAATATGTCCAATTTCTTCACATGAAAAATAGATTAAAGGAGTTTTACCTTTATATTTACCTTTCCCTTTAGAGTACTTCTTTGCAAGTAATGCTTCTACAATTTCAAGATCACTATCAGAACTTTCTTCTGATACTTCTTCACTTTCTAACTGAACTTCTTTAATTTTCTTGTTCTTGCTTAGTGAAACCTTGGCTTCAAATGCTGACTCAATATTTTTGGAATTTGGAACATAGTTGTCATAGTTGTCTAATTCAAAGGCTGTCAATCTTCCAATTAAAGCATCCAAAGTTATATTGTGGTTTGTTTCACATCTTCTTTCTTGAATAGCTGATACTCTTATTGCATAGATAGGGAGTAATTTTTTGAGTACCTTGCTTATAACAGTTTCATCAGAGATTGTTCCTCCAGAAGCTCTAATTGCACTGACACTTGCTTTGATTCTTTCAACATATTTTGCAATGTTTTCATCTTCTTTCATATTCATCTTGTCAAACTGTCCTCTTAGGCTTTCTGCTTTGGCTCTTTTCACATTTGCATCACCACCATATATTTTCTTCAGTGTGATCCACATTTCATATGCACTAGTGCATTCTTTAATATCATCAAATTCTTCATAGCTGAGAGCAGATGCAATGTCTATCATCATGGTGTTATGAGTCTTTTTCTCTGCAATGTCTTCAACAGTTAATGTGCCAGTAGGAACTGTGTATTCTTCATCAATGTATTTGCATCCTGAATCACCAATGGAAGCCAGATGAAGTCGCATGAGACCTTGCCATGCTGAAAAGTTATCTCTGTTGAGCTTTGGAATTTCCCTCTTGTAAGACATCCTGATCTTTAGCTTAGGTCCTTGAAACCCTTCCTGCAAGCACCAAGAGAGCTCTGATACCAATTGATGGAATATGGATGAAGTGACTGAGAGGGGGGGGGGGGTGAATTAGTCAACCATAAAACACTTAACAATTATTTCTTTCCAGATCCCTTAGGATATCTTAATGAATATTATCTGTTTAACACTTGGTAAATAGATTGCAGTAACTTTGTAGATGCAGAAAGTATTAGCAAAATTATCTTTAGATATTCATCAACACTTGATATGATTAAGATAGCAATTAAGAACACAAGAGACACAAGATTTAACGTGGAAACTCAATATGGGAAAAACCACCAATGTATCTAGATACTGATTTTCACTTTTTTGAAGTGATGCCCGGTAGACATTAAAGATAATACATAATTTGAGTAGCAATTTCCTTCAGACAATTGTTTCTAACATGTATAAACCTGAATCCTCCAAGAATGGATCCACCAATAGATCTGAAACCACGTAGATTCCAAGCACAAGAATCCAGAAAAACACACAAGCTTTCAACACAACATAATGCAACCACAAACACCCAAATCCTCCAAAATGTCAAAAACACCAAGCTCTCCAAAATTTTTCCAAAACCTGTTCAATTCCAAAATGAATGAACAATTCCCCCTAAAGATATTCAATTTCCCCCTTTCATGCAAACCCTAATGACAACACACCATTAAATCCCTAAAACAACTCAACTCAAAATTGAAAGAAAATCCTAATTCAATAAATAAAATATCTTTTTAATTGCACAACTCAACTTTGACTCCTTAAAACAAGTCGCTATTTTTGAAATCAAATTACCCTTTTTAACAATATTAATGCACATGTAATTAATTAAAATATATATTAAATAGATTAAATATTTACAACATAATTAAACCACGCAATTAAATATTTAATTATTTAATAAGGCGTAAAAACATATTTAACTCTAATTTCAATTAAATAATTAATTAAATCCAAATATTCAAATATTTAAATTTTAATTAATTTTCTCAAATAAACTTAGGAACATAATTAATATTCAATTTCAACTATAATCATTAAATCAATAATCATAGAAAATCACTCACTTATGAAATCAATTAACTGAGACTGGTCAAACAAAGCAAAACTAAACATGCTCAAGATTGGTTTTGCTTTGTTTGGTCTCAGTTAATTGATTTCATAAGTGAGTGATTTTTTGTGATTATTGATTTAATGATTATAGTTGAAATTGAATATTAATTATGTTCTTACGTTTATTTGAGAAAATTAATTAAAATTTAAATATTCAAATATTTGGATTTAATTAATTGTTTAATTGAAATTAGAGTTAAATATGCTTTTACGCCTTATTAAATAATTAAATATTTAATTGTGTGGTTTAATTGTGCTTTAAATATTTAATCTATTTAATATATATTTTAATTAATTACATGTGCATTAATATTGTTGAAAAAGGTAATTTGATTTCAAAAATAGCAACTTGTTTTAAGGAGTCAAAGTTGAGTTGTGCAATTAAAAAGATATTCTATTTATTTAATTAGGATTTTCTTTCAATTTTGAGTTGAGTTGTTTTAGGGATTGAATTGTGTGTTGTCATTAGGGTTTGCATGAAAGGGGGAAATTGAATCTCTTTAGGGTGAATTGTTCATTCATTTTGGAATTGAACAAGTTTTGGAGGATTTTTGGAGAGCTTGGTGTTTTGACATTTTGGAGGATTTGGGTGTTTGTGGATGCATGTTGTGTTGAAAGCTTGTGTGTTTTTCTAGATTCTTATGCTTGGAATCTACATGGTTTTAGATCTATTGGTTGGATCCATTCTTGGAGGATTTAGGTTTCTACATTATTCAAGGGCTTCATTTTCAAAATTTTACATTGGATCTAAGGTAGGGTTTGAAAACCCTTTTTGTTAGTTTCTGTTTTACAAATAAATGGTGTTCTTGTGTTTGAATAATTGAAATATGAAATATTGACCCAAAATGAATGAAACCAATTGCATCCTTTAGATGTTGAAGTTACAAATATAATCTTGAAATAATTACATCGTTATCATATTTGTAAAAAAAGTTATGTTGATCCAAGTGAAAGTAACTCCTTAAAAACACAATTTTTCACACAAACCAATTTTCGAAGGAGAAGGAAAGATGAATTTTAATGAATTTTAATTTTTTTAAGAAAAATATATTTAGAAACTTGAAATAAAATTCTAAAAGACTCTAGTTTACATCATCTTCAAATTCCTAATAGTTTTGCGGCAATAGGTGTTCGAAAGTGAAGTTTTTTCTCAGAATGTTGATCTCTGTGTCAAAGTTGGCCAAAAATTGGGACACACTATTGTGGGACTACCCTTATCTTATGTCCATACAAATATCAATTAAAACAAAAACCAATAAACTTGGGCTTAGGAATACCTTTTTTAGTTGATTTCTTTGATTGATCTTCATGACTGCAATCCTTGTCATTGTCCTTACAAGGAGGTATCTCATGTTCTTCCATCATAACCTCAGAATCTATCTTCTTAGGTGAATCAAGATTCACCAAAACTTTATCTCTCCTCTGATCAGGATTTTCATTTAATCCTACTCGTGTCATGTCTCCAACATGTTTTTGCATGTCAATTTTCTCATCCAATTTCTTTCTTCTCTCATGAAGTTTTTCTATGCGACCTTTGGTCTGATCAATTTCACCAGTGATGGTGATGTAGTATCTTTCTACCTTTTCATACTTTGTTTTTAGTGTACTCAGTTCATTCTTCAAATTTTGCAATCTATCCCTTGTGTTTGATAGTTCATTTTGCAACTTTTCTTTTTCCTCTCTTTTAGTATCAAGTTCTTTCATCAGGTTCAATTTTGTGACTTCCAATTCATCATTCAAGGAATCCTTTTCATGTCTTAGCTACTCAATCAGGTCTTGATCTAATAGCTATCCAATCTGTGATGTAAGAAAACTCAAGTGCGGAAACAGCTTCCTACACTAATCTCTATAGGAGAGTATTGTGCAAATTCTTATAAATCCTTACAATTTCAGATTCGTTAACTACTTTAACAAAGATATTGCAACCACATACAATGCATATAGAAAAAATAGAGAATGACACAATGATATACCCTGGGGAAAACCTTTCGATAAAAAACCCCAGCACTCCAAAACCTGCACAATGTATTATCTTCAACACAAAGATTACAATACACTTGCAATGCAAGTTCTTTCAGGAAATGAGAGACAAAGCCAACAAGACTTAAATTTCTATTATATCTCTCCCATAGGAGTAGCATCATATATATAGACTCCTCTGGACCCAAAAATAGGCACAACCACCAAGATCCATGCACAAAGCCACATGTACATAGTTGTTACATGCAATCCCAAGAATAGGCATCCATCCCTAAAATAGACTATGATAGCTTGTCATAGAATCTACCAAAAATAACGGTCACAAGAGAAGTGTAAGAGAATTTGTCATACCAACCTATTTTTGACATATTCTCTTACACACACCAACCACTTCTTCTTGGGCACCCAAAAAGGCCCAAGTCATAAGATGCTCTTACACCTATCATAGCACATTCCTTAAATAGTTCTTACGCGTCATAGGAATCCCTCATGACCATTTCAGTCATGATCTCCTTACGCACAAGATGCTGCCACATCAAGTGGAGTGACACATCAACATGCCAACTAGACATGTACACTCACACTTAATTACATTATTTGGAAAAAAATACATTTACAAAACAAATAATAAGAATAGGAATTATCCAAGGTTGAGACACCTTATTCCTAACATTCTCCCACTTGTCGAACACCTTGTAAGAGCAACAGGAACATAACAGGAACTTTAACTGCTATAGGCCAAAAGGCCCATAGACTCCGAACACCATCTGAACTTCTCAGTGCCCACTGGTTTTGTTAATGCATCTGCAACATTCTTCACAGTATCTACCTTCTCCAAATTTACCTTTCCATCTTCCACCATATCTCTCACAAAGTGAAACTGCACATCAATGTGCTTCGTTCTAGCATGGAAAGTTGGATTCTTTGCAAGGCAAATAACGCTCTGACTATCACACCAAATAGTAATCTGTTCTGCATCAACACCAACATTAGAACACAATCTTCTAAGTCAAATGGCTTCTTTACAAGCATGAGTAGTAGCCATGTACTCAGCTTCTGTAGTGGACAAAGCAACCACAGGTTGTTGCTTACTCATCCAATTAATGGCACCACCAAACATAGTGAACACATAAGCACTGGTGGATCTCCTGCTGTCAATATCACCTGCCCAATCTGAATCCACAAACCCATGAATACAAACTGAATGTGGAGATCCAGAAGAGTTACCATGATAACATATGGAGTAATCTGATGTACCCCTCAAATATCTGAATACTTGCTTAACTACATCCCAATGTACCCATCCAGGATTAGCCATAAACTGACTTAGGATTCCCACTACTTGGGCAATGTCTGGTCTAGTACAAACCATAGCATACATAAGACTGCTAACTGCACTAGCATAAGGTACTCTACTCATGTCCTCCACCTCACTAGGAGATTTTGGACAATCATCTACAGATAACTTTGTTCCCACAGAAATAGGAACACATAGTGGTCTACAATCTGCCATGCTGAACCTGTCCAACACAGACTTCACATACTTACTCTGACTCAACCAAAGTTTTCTATTAGACCTGTCTCTACTGATTTCCATACCCAAGATGTACCTAGCTGCCCCAAGATCTTTCATCTCAAACTGTGCTGACAACTAAGATTTAAAATCAGAAATCATACCCTTACCATTCCCAAACAGCAACATATCATCAACATATAATGCAACAATAAGAAGGTGATCATTTTCAACTCTGAAATAAACACAATGATCTGATTTTGATCTTACAAATCCAATTGAAAACACAAAGGCATCAAACTTAAGGTACCACATCCTAGGAGATTGCTTCAAACCATATAGAGATTTCTTTAATCTGCAAACTAAGGATTCTTTACCTTTAACAATGTAGTGCTTAGGCTGTGACATATAAATCTCTTCCTCCAAATCACCATGAAGGAAAGCTATCTTCACATCCATCTGTTCTATCTCTAAATCATATGATGTAGCAAGAGATAACAAAAATTTAATGGATGTCAACTTTGCAACATGAGAGAATATTTCACCATAATCTATTCCCTCTACCTGTGAATACCCCTTTGCAACCAATCTAGCTTTGTACCTTTCAACACTGCCATCTGCACAGAATTTCTTCTTGAACACCCATTTACAGCCAACAGATTTTCTCCCTTTAGGCAAAGGTACAAGGTCCCAAGTTTTGTTTTTCTCCAATGAAGCCATCTCATCATCCATAGCCTCAATCCAGGAACCTGCATCTTCCATGCCCAAAGCCTCTTTCACAGATCTAGGCTCATCAATGTTAGTAATCAAAGAAAAGGCACAACTAGAATCTAACATAGAATAACCAAACCTTTCTGGTTGCTTTCTTTCTCTCATGGATCTCCTCAAGGGCTAAGGTTGAGGTTGTTCTTCCTCTTCTTCTGAACTATCAAAGCTGCTAGAGCTCTCCTCATCATTAGACCCAACATGGTCTCTCTGTTCAGTCTTCTCAGGGGTAGGAGGCAACTGAACAACACCTTTTTCCTTTTCTTTTTCATCTGGTTGTAGCACAATAGGAGAAGATGTTAGCTCTCTGAAAATAAAATTTCTACTATACAACACCTTACTAGTCACGGGATCCCAAAGCTTGTATCCTTTCACACCAGCACTATATCTGATGAAAATACATTTAACGGCTTTGTTTTCCAACTTAGATCTTTTCTCCTTTGGAACATGTGCATAAGCTTCACAACCAAAAACATGAAGATGTCTAATTGAAGGCTTCTTACTGGACCACACCTCCATGGGTGTCTAACCAACAAGGGCTGATGTAGGAGATCTATTAACCAGATAGCAAGCAGTGGCCATAGCTTGGGCCCAAAACCTTTGTTCTAAACTAGCTCCACTAAGCATACTCCTAGCCTTCTCCATCAGTGTCCTATTCATTCTCTCTGCAACTCCATTTTGCTATGGGGTATAAGGAGTTGTCTTATGCCTCTCGATACCTTGTTCTTTACAGAACTGTTCAAACTCTGCTGAGCAAAACTCACCACCATTGTCAGTTCTCACACACTTAATCTTCTTACTAGTCTGATTCTCTACAAGAGCTTTAAATTCCTTGAACCAACTAAACACTTATGTCTTACTTTTAAGGAAATAAATCCACGTCCTTCTACTATAATCATCTATGAAAGATACAAAAAATACAGACTTGGAGATTGAAGGAACTTTTACAGGACCAAATACATCAGAATGAATAAGATCCAAAACATCAGAAGATTTGTGAGAACTAGAGTAAAACTGAACATGATTTTGTTTACCATAGACACAGTGGTCGCAGAAGTCAAACTCGAGATTGCAATCATTTAACCCCTCAATGAGATTTTTATTTTTCAGGGTTCTGAGACCCTTTTCACCAATGTGGCCAAATCTCATATGCCACAACATTGTCTTTTCTACAGGAAGCTTACCTTCCAAAGTATTTACACTACCATCAGAACCAATAGCCACAGACTTCTTCACTGCTTGTTCAGATGGTGAGGATGAAGAACTATTACATAGAGGAATACATGCATCTAGCTAAAATAAGGTACCTCTCCTACTACCCCTTGCAAGCACTATCGATCCTCTTATCATCTTGCATCCTTCTTTTGAAAAAAAAACTTGCACACCTACATCATTCAGCATACTTACAGATAATAGGTTTCATGCCAAACCAAAAATGTGCATAACTCTGTTGATTCCCTTTACTTGTCCATCAGGAAATTTGATAGTGACCCTTTCGTGTCCAACTATCTTTAGGTGAGAATCATCACCCAAGTACACCTTTCCACCATCGAACTCTTCATATTTTGAGAACTAGTTTTGATGAGAGGTCATGTGAAAAGATGCACCTGAGTCAACCAACCACACATCATTAGATGCATGGGCTGCCAAAGCTGCAATGAATGCATTGCCATCTTCTTGAGATCTTTCTGAAGCTGAATCTAAACCTTTCTTCTTCTTCTTCAGCTCTTTGCAGTCTTTACGGAAGTGCCCAGATTTATCATAGTTCCAACATTTTGCCTTGGACTTATTGGAAGTCTTTGACTTCCCATAGGATTTGGATCTACCCTTATTGTCAGACTTATTGTCATTTTTCTTCCCTCTTTTAGTGGATCTCCCACGAATAGCAAGGGATTCTTTTTTCGAAATGGAAGCCTTTCTCCGCATCTCCTCTGATAGCAGCGAAGACACCACATCATCCATTTTGAAGGTGACTAAAGTGTTTCCGAGAGCCATCATAAGATGGTCCCATGAATCTGGTAAAGAACACAAAAGTGTGTAGCAACGATCCTCCTCCTCTAACTTGACACCAACTGATGTCAATTGTGTAGCCAACAGATTAAATGCATTTAAATGATCCGTTAAGGATCCACCTTCCTCCATTCGTAGAGAGTACAACTTCTTCCTTAGGAACAACTTGTTCACCAGAGATTTGGCCTGATACATGGCTGCAAGTCTTTCCCACAAACTATTTGTGGTTTTCTCATCTAGAACATTCAGAAGGACTGCATCAGTTAAATAAAGTCTTATGAGACCCTTAGCTTTACGGTCTTTGATATCCCAATCTACTTGAGCTATAGTTTCTGGTCTTGTAGCATTTGAAGTCACTTCCCATAGGTCACGATCTTCCAACATGTCTTCCATCTTGAGTTTCCACAACTCGAAATTAGTGCCATTAAATTTCTCCACCTCCATTCTTCCATATGATGAACTTGCCATCTCAATCTGCAAATAAGATTCAGAATGCTCTGCAAAAAACTCCCACTCAAACTTGAGATTAGCTCAAAAAAACCTACCCAACAACTAGGATCAAAAGTTGATCAAGCTTTGATACCACTTGTAAGGAAACTCAGGTGCGGAAACAGCTTCCTACGCTAATCTCTATAGGAGAGTATTGTGCAAATTCTTATAAATCCTTACAATTTCAGATTCGTTAACTACTTTAACAAAGATATTGCAACCACATACAATGCATACAGAAAAAATAGAGAATGACACAATGATATACCCTGGGGAAAACCTTTCGGTAAAAAACCCTAGCACTCCAAAACCTGTACAATGTATTATCTTCAACACAAAGATTACAATACACTTGCAATGCAAGTTCTTTCAAAAAATGAGAGACAAAGCCAACAAGACTTAAATTTTTGTTATATCTCTCCCATAGGAGCAGCATCATATATATAGACTCCTCTAGACCCAAAAATAGGCACAACCACCAAGATCCATGTACAAATCCACATGTACACAATTGTTACATGCAATCCCAAGAATAGGCATCCATCCCTAAAATAGACTATGACAGCTTGTCATAGAATCTGCCAAAAATAACGGTCACAAGAGAAGTGTAAGAGAATCTATCATACCAACCTATTTTTGGCATATTCTCTTACACACACCAACCACTTCTTCTTGGGCACCCAAAAAGGCCCAAGTCATAAGATGCTCTTACACCTGTCATAGCACATTCCTTAAATAGTTCTTACACATCATAGGAATCCATCATGACCATTTCAGTCATGATCTCCTTACGCACAAGATGCTGACACATCAACATGCCAACTAGACATGTACACTCACACTTAATTACATTATTTGCAAAAAAATACATTTACAAAACAAATAATAAGAATAGGAATTATCCAAGGTTGAGACACCTTATTCCTAACATGTGATTCCATGAGATCATATCTTAATTTTCTTTCATGCTCAAGATGATGCTTCACCTTCTTGATGAATTCATCTTCCTTCCTTAGTTTGTATTTGAGATCCACTCTATCTGCATTAGCAATGTCTACATCTTCCAATGCCATTTCATAATTTTTCTTCAAGTTCTCCAAATCCATCTTGATATCCCCAAATCTATTAAGCTTTTCTTTTAGGGGCTTGATGCTCTAATACCAATTGTTAAGGTTTGGTAACACTGAGGGGGGGGGGGGGGGGGGTGAATCAGTGTTATAGTACTTTACCGAATTCTTAAAATTCTTCACTTTCTTAAAAAAACATATAAAGATATAGAATAATATAAATAACCATGCAACATTAAAAAACAATTAAGAACTCATAAAACCCTTTTTTTTTGAGGAAAACCATGTTAAGGGAAAAACCTCAGTGGGGATGGTACCCACAAATATTTGCATTGTAAGTATAATAACCTTGTTAAGAGTTCTGACCCTGTTAGGAGCTGGGTATTACAATAGGCAAGTCCTAATTAAAGGATAGACCTTGTTAGGATTCTTTACAATGTGATCCCAATTAAGGAATCAACCCTTCTAGGAGTCCATCCCTGTTAAAGGAAATCAAACTCTGTTAGGGGTGTACAATAGGTGCAACAACACTTACAATCAATCTGTTCTCTTGAATACAAAGAGTTGACAAAGTATTCCTTGAAGAACTCCTCTTGTTCTCCTTTCTCTTGATCTCTTCTCTTCTCCTTAGATGCTTTTATAGTTTGCATCCATCTATATCATCATTATCATCATCGCCCACTTTTAGAAAAGTGTCTATATACTTATACCTTGTTAGAGGTATATTAAAAAATCTAGTTGGCATTACTCTAGAAAAACATCATATTATTTAATGTGCATTTGCATGCTTTATTAACATCCCTATTTGGCCTTAGATCCAAGAGTTCATTGAAAAATAACTTTCCAATTGCTCACAAAGTTGGCCTTCGTGATCGCCAACAAGTTGTACTATGTTTACAGTCTTCACATCCAATCAACTGAACATATCTCGTTGATATGATAATATTAGCAAGTGTGACCTTACACATGTGTTCATTCATGTCCTTCAAGCATGTACCTATGATCACATGCCTTTAGGAAGCTTCTGTGAGGTTTGCTAACCTTTTCTGTCAGAAATGGTCACAGGAACAGTTTGTGGACTTAGACATTTTTCCTTCATCAACTGCATACAAATATATACATGATGTCCAATATGTGCGATCATAAATCTGATAAATGTTTCTATAAATGACAACATTCCATATGTGCATGTGTTGACCACTTGCCAACACATAATTACCTAATAAAGAAGCCTATAAGATGAACCATGCTCAAAATACAAAGATTGCAAAATAAATCCAAGAATTGTTAGATAAAGGACTGATGCAAAAGAGTTGAAGTCCTTGTACATTGTCTACTCTTCTATCCCCTAAGAAAGATGACAAGTGGAGACTTTTAACTAGTTCTAGAGAAATTAATAAAATCATTATCAGGTATATATTCCCAATGCCCAAGATTTAAGACCTATTGGATCATTTAGGAGGTGCATAATATTTCTCTAAAATAGACCTCAAATCAAGGTATTGCCAAATTAGAATAAGAACAGTGGATGAATGGAAAATGAATTTAAAAAAAATGAGGGTCTATATGAATGGCTTGTAATTCCATTTGGTCTTAGTAATGCTCCAAGTATATTTATGAGACTTATGAATGAAGTCCTTCATGAATTTATAGGAAAATTTGTGGTTTTCTATTTGGATGATATCCTTATCTTTAGCAAATCAAGAGAAGAACATTTGGAACATTTGAATCAGGTTTTGAGAAGGGTACATGAGAAAAAAATTGATGATCAATTTGGAGAAGTGTTCATTCATGCAAGAGGAACTCATTTACCTTGGATATTTCATCTCCAAAGGTACCCTCAAAATGGATCCTGAAAATGTAGAAGCCAATATCAATTGGCCAACTCCAAGAACACCAAGTGATGTCAAAAGTTTTCATGGTTTAGCCACTTTTTACAGAAAATTCATAAATTATTTTTGTTAGATTTGTGCACCAATGTTGGATACAATAAAAGGGGGTAAAAACTTAAAGTTTGTTTGGAATACTTATGCAGATAAGGTATTTAAATATCTGAAATCTAGGGTGGCACAATTCCCTATACTTGCTCTTCCTAATTTTAACAAGTTATTTACTATTGAAATTGATGCTAGAAATTTGGCAATAGGGGATGTACTTAGCCAAGAAGGCAGACCAATAACATTCTTCTCTAAAAAATTAAATGAGGCTAAGAAAAAGTATAGTACTTATGACCTTGAGTTATATGCTATGGTGAAAGAATTGAAGAAATGGAGACATTAAATCCTTCCAAAAGAATTCATTATTTTTACAGATAACCATGGCTTGAGCTACTTGAATGGACAATATAAATTGAGTTGCAGACATTTGAAATGGGTGGAACAACTTCAAGCCTACATATTTACAATCAAGCACAAAAAGGGTCAAGCCAATAAAGTTGTAGATGCACTTAGTAAAAGGGTCACACTGGATCAAGAAGTTCAATTGAAAAGCATTGTAATAGATTCCTTAAAATACCTTTACACTGGTTATTCAACCTTTGGGGAATCCTATCAGGTTTGCACTCAATTCACAAATACCTATCATTCCAACTATTCTAATTTTTCGTTGCAGGATGGTTTTCTTTTCAAAAGGGGACAACATGAGTGGTCATTTTGGCCTAGATAAAGCACTTGAATTAGTAAAGAGGAACTTTTTTTGGCCCAAGATGCAGAATGATGTCAGGAAGTTTGTTGAGTTTTGTGTGATTTGTCAAAGGGAAAAACGTGTAGCCACAAACCAAGGACAATACCAAACTCTTCCTATCCAATTAGGCCATTTGAAAGAACAAGTATGGACTTTGTTATGGGTCTTCCTAGAACAAAATAGAGATATGATAATGTGTTTGTTGTTATTGATAGATTTAGAAAAATGGTACACTTTATTCCCTACAAAAGAACCAATGGCGCTTCCCACATTACTCATCTCTTTTTTAAAGAAATTGTTAGAATTCATGGGCTCCCACTCACTATTGTTTTAGATAGAGATGTTAAGTTTCAAGGATATTTTTGGAGTACACTATGGAAAAATTCGGACATCATATTGTCTTTCAGTTCAGCCCACCATCCATAAATAGATGGTCAAAATGAGGTAGTAAAAAAGTCTCTTGGCAACCTCCTTAGGTGTCTCACCAAATAATATGGTCAATATTGATATGTCATTTTCCACATGTTGAATATGCCTATAATGATTTAATTAATAGGAGTACTGGTAAGACTCCTTTCCTAATCAACTATGGACTACACCCTAGAGGTGTAATGGAGTTAAGAGAACTACCCTCTGATCTCAAACTTAGTACACATGATGGAGAATTGGAAGAACTCATTAAATAGGTTCATGACTAGGTTAAGGCTTCATTGCAACACACCACAAAGAAGTATAAATAATATGAAAATTAGAAAAGGAGACCAGTTCACTTCAAAGTGGGAGATAAATTTTGGGCATATCTTAGAAAAGATAGGTTACCTAAGGGTAAGCATACAAATTTATAGATGATAAAAATTGGCCCTTGTACCATTGTTTATAAATTTTGTGAAAATGCTTATGAAATTTCACTCCCATCATCTATTGGTATCTCACCAATTTTTAATATCTCTGATCTAACTCCTTACAAAGCTGTTGTAGTTTTTGATGATGTTGTACAAGATGAAGAGGATGTTGAATGGCTAAAAGACTTACCTCCTAGCTAGCCCACAGAGTTGGAGAAAATTTTGGATACCAAGGTGGTCAAAAAAACAAGGAGAACACTTAAAAGTAGTACCTTGTCAAGTGGAAAGGCCTACTAGATGTGGATGCCACATGGATGAATGGAAAATATATTGTGAAGCATGGCAAGACTTTGTATACCCTCCTCTCAAGTGGAAATTAATTATTTTTCACTAGGTGAGTATGGTGCAGGAGAATCTTGAGGAAAAACCAATACTCATGGAATTCCATGAGTCTAAATGGTGTAATGAGGTCTCAATAGGTTGTTTGGGTCCTATGGACCAAGTGTGTTGTAAAAAAGACCCAACTTGTAAGACCTTTGGCATGAGAAGTACATATAAGCTATCATGGTCAAACTGGTCAAAGTGTCTATAATAGAGTAGATTTTGATGGTTTTATGTGTTTAGGGTCCTTTGGAGTCATAAAGAACCTATGGAATGTGTCCATGAAATCCTAGATGCAAATTGAGCATTTTGTGAAAAAATTGTCAAAGTTGCTATTTTACAAAATGTTGCTACTTTTTCAATTCAACCTCTTAACTCCTCCAATGGTCACCAACTTTAAAAATTAAGTTGTGGATAATATTTTAGGCCTATTTGAACCCATTTGGGTTGAAACCAAACAAGGTTTGTGAATGCGAGCAAGTTTGACGAGCAAAAACAATAAGAAAATTTTGGTTTTCCTGCAAACAGTCTACTTTCATGTGATGTCATTGTGTCTTGGTGATTGATTTTGATTAAAATTGGGAATGGATATTTATAGTTGTGAATTGGGATCACAAAAAACCTTTTTGCATTGATTTTGGTGTAGGTTGAAGAGTTTTAAGAGAGATTTACCTTGATTGGTCTGAACCCTCTCCAACATCAGGGGTTTGAATCAAAATGTCTCTGACTTGAGTTTCCACCATTGAATTTCCATGAACATTGGGGAAAGTCAACTAGATACAATCTATAATAAGATTCTAAAATATTTTTGCAAGAAAACCTTGTCTATTATTTTTGCTAGTCGAGCATCCCTATGTGACCGACTCTGATTAAGGCATAAAAGATTACATAGATGTAAAGATGGAGTGGATCAAGACTTGGAACTGTGGATTTTGATTCCCTATGATGGTGCATAATTGTTCAAGTCATTTTATTGGTAAGATCAATTCATTTTGAAGTACTTATGGTATAGGTCTATCCTAATTAAGCCTAATAGTCCTAATTAGCCCTAGTGGGGTTTGTGTATCAAATTGTGGAGTCATACATTGAAACCTTGGAATATTTTAGACCTTCCAAAAGGGTATTAGAGTATCATTTTTTTTTCAAGTTCCTTTGGGAGATTAGAGAAATAAGTTTGAAAAGCTCATTAGGTTGACCTAATTCAATAAGGTCTCCCCACTAGGCCACATTGTGTAGATTGATTCAAAGCCTTGAAGGGTTGTGTCCAACACTTGGATTGGAGTATTTTGGTCATGTTAGTACTATTTTGGTCCACTCCTATCATACTCAAGTAATTTTGATACATATGTGTGCGTGTACCCTATCCTTTGGAGTTAGGTTCAAGGGGATAGTGAATAGATCTTGTCACACAAATTATATGTGTTAATCAGGAGATTGTCTAAGCATTTCTAATGTGTTGAAGTTTCCCTTAGAGGATTAATGAAGTAAGGTAACATCTATGACTATTGATAACCCATAGGTTTGTAATTTGTGGGTATAGACCTAGAGATCCACCTACCCTTCTTAGCTTTGCATCATGGTGGCTTGGTGTCTCTAGAAATAATATAATAATATAATATTTAGAGATTAATCAAGAAGTAGAAAAAAGGTTTTTTTTATGATTATCAAACATCAATTAAAACAAAATATCAGAGTGACCTCCTTTGGATAAACTAAGGATCTACCCAATATGTAGGAACTAAGGATGAAACATGGGTTATAAACCAAGTTTTGAACATGATTAACTTGATTAAGTAGAATATTGGAATCAATACTATTTGGAAACCTCCAAAGCTAGGGTACATTAAATGTAACTTTGATGGAGATTCTAAAGGAAACCTATAATTGCAAGTGAATGGGATATTTTAAGAGACCACAAAGGATATCTGATTGAATGTACAATGACCACAAGTTTAGGGATCAAATATAATAGTATGAAAAATGTGATGAATGCTTGGAAGGGTATAAAATTAGTCAAAGTTATAAGAGATAATAAGAATGAACTAGTGGATGAAGGCTCTAAACTTATAATAGATATTATAAAAGGATAAATTAAAGGACCTTGGAAATTTAGAGCTTTGATGGGGTATAGTGTTCAAGCTCTAACGAGCTTTCTTCATACCAAAGTTTAGCATGTCTAAAAAGAAGTAAATGAAGTGGCTGACTTTATAGAAAATGAAGGAATTCAAATTCAAAGTTGGAACCATCTGAATAGTGTAAAAGTTTCACCAAATATTCAAAGGATTATTTCAATTGAAATTAACTTATTTTAATTGTGTGGAGTGATGTGGAAAAAAAGATAGGGTATTATGATGAGGTGGATCTCCTCATGCCACATGAGAAGAAAACAAGGAAGATGGCATCATTAATTGGTAAGCCAATGTACCTTTTAATTAGCCAAAAATACTAATGTATTTTCCACTCAAAGGAATGCTATTGAAGCTAGTGATATTTTTCTCATAAAAATATGAGGTCAAAGTTTGATGATGACATCCCATGTAAGAGTAGATATAACAAGGATAGGAGTTCAAATTTGTGGGTTGGATTATTTAGGAAAGTTTAACTTTCTACAAGAGGTTTCATTTCAAAAATAAGTGTCATTATTATTATTAATACTGAAGAGATGGCTACTATTAAATAGCCTCAAGTTTTTCATTGCAAGGTATATGATAATAGTTGTGAAGCTCAAGTGGAAGAAGATTGTAGACTCTGGTTCGAAAAAATGGGTGGTCCTTTAAAGAGATATGAACCTATTAAATATAAAGCCCTCAAGAATAACTTGGACCTTTGGGATTTGTTTGTGTAGTTCAACTTGGCCTCTTTCTTTATGTTTGTAGAGGGATATAATGATTCTGTTACCTTTGAATTTGCCAACTCCTAGGAAAAGGGAATAGTTGAGGTGGTCAACCTGCAATTTTTGTTTTCCCACAAATGATTGTAGATACTAAGAGCTTAGAAAATGATGGTATGAGGATTGTTAAGAATATATTTGACAATTACTAGGGCTTTATCAAAAAATTCTTGGAGAGTAGAGAGCATCTCAATAGATTCTAAAATAGGTATGATAGATTGAACCTCCCTCCTCCCTATGCCCTAATCAATTTACATATTACACTATTTCTCTCTTGAAGGTAGATATATGATAATTCATGGGTACCAATTTCCTCTTTTAAATCATGTTAGACATAGGGAAAAGGTAAATGCTCCTTTTTTCGTATTTTCCTCTCTACAACAAAGCATTGAAAAGGGAGCTTCCCTACTGCTTCACTAGGGTTTGATCATGACATTATATATACATTCTCTATTTGTGGACCCGCATGATAATCCTCAACTCCTATATTATGAAAATATCCCACCTTCCCCTCCTCCTCTCACTATGCTGGATATTGATATTACCCCGTGTAGGTTGAATATGGGTAGCCCCTCTGCCAAAAATATTTCCAAATTAAAATCCTCATGCTAGGAGTTAAAGGCCAAAAGGGATAGAGTTATCTCCCCTTGTAAATGAACTACTAATGATAACTCTACAAAATTGAAAAAATCTTATTGACCTTCTTGGGTATTTTAGAAAAAAAGCCCACAAGGATTCTCATTAAAAAGGTGTCACCATCACTAATGTTGAAGATACAGAAGAGGAAAATTAAAACAAAGGAAAGGACTTTGTGAAAGATTGTGTGAGGTCTTATTTGGGGGCTAAAGATCTACTAGGTTGGATAAGGATTCCTTGGATCCACAATCCAAAATAAAAGCTATTTTTGTAGAATATGATGATAATGAATCTTATCAAGAAAAGAGGAATTTCCTACAGAGGATGATAGTGAAGATAAAGCCTATGAAGAGGAGGGGAACAAGATGAGGAGGATGTCAATTTTTAGAAAGATAATATTGATTCTAGGGACATAGATGGGAACCTTATGATTGAGGGTTTTGATAATGAAGAGATGGTAATATCTTAGGAGGAGGGGGGTAAAATGCAGGGGACTCAAGAGTTTGAAGAGGATGGAGAGAACAAAAATGATGCTATCCTAGAGCTTAAAGAGAATGATAGTTTGTTGCAAAACAAGTTAGCTAAGAAATGTCAGGAAGTGGAGAATACCATATTTTCCTTCATAAGAATCACTTAGGGAATAATGAGTAGAGGAGTGATGGGGATGTCTATTGGGAGATCTAAAATCAAGAAACAACTTAAGAAGAAAGGTGACTACAAAGGGGTGAAAGAAAATGGTTTTAAGTTTGAGTAGTCGAGAAAATGGAAGGAGGCCTTGGAGGCCCTTGAAAAAAACTAGGACCTTATTGCTATCCCTAATGAAAATAGTTAATTATGTCCTCTATTTTTAGTTTTTTAATTTGGGTTTGCATAGCCTGGTGATTCTTGATTTATGAACTTTATCATAGTTTAATGGTTTTGTTTAAAGACTCTTATTAAGAATATAGTTAAGTATATTATTAGTAAGTTTGTGTAAAAGATTTTGATTACTTTAAATGGGATATATAAGGTTATTATCTAGATTGAATTGTAGTATCAACAGGGTTTGAGTAAGTTCTTGTGCAGTTGTAGTTTCCCCTTCACCATTTTTTGGTGTTGTTCTTGATGATTGTTTAGTCTTTTTGCTTTTATTGTAATGGGATTAGGGCCCTTGCCTTTCTATATAATGTCTAAATATGATAATATGACCATCAAATTTAGGTTCTATTTTAGATTAATCAAATAAATGTAATTACTTAAAAAATAATTTATATGAATACTAGACCTAAGAATGTGATAATTAAATAGGAGGATAGATATATTTAGTGTAAAAATTTGCCTAAAGAAAAGAATAAAATGCCAAGATCTAGAACCTCAAGAGATATAAAAAGAGAGACAAGATAATATTATCAAATGAATAGATTCAATAATGATCAAATAGAATGAATAATTACAAAGTAGGAGTGCCTGAATATACAGGCAATGTGATAAGACTACATGATAAGGAGATGATAAGCTATCAACCACACTAGGTGGAATCACATATCCACCAAAGTTGGATCATCCTCCATTGTACATAAAAGTATGTGCAACATGTGCAACAATGAGAGGCTGATAATCTGATAAGAGCACTAAAGGTGGATCTCACACACAAAGAGGTATGAGATGACAACTATCACCATGTAAAGTGGAATTTCTCCTAACCATGTGCTAAAATGAAATGAAAACTCCTAGGTTTCTCAATGAAAACTAATATGAAAATGCATTATCCTAAGTAAACTTAAGTAAAGTCTAATTAGTGAATAATTAATTACACCAACACCCCCTCTTAAGTGCAACTTAGGGGAATGCACTTAAGCTCACAATATAAGATGGGTCTTGGCTACTAGGGAATGTTAGGTACCAATGTACAAAATAAAAGAGAAATACAATGGAATGAAATCTCTCATAAAGTAGAGAAAAATGGAAAGCCTCATGAGTATATCATCTATGATGTCTCTCATATCGGCAATGTAGGACTCCACAAAAAAACTTGCAATGTCTATCAAGTAGTCATCCCTTGATACTATAAATGGAAGACAAGGTGTACCTTTCTATGCTGAAACATATGGACCTATCACCATAGCAATGTATGCATGTGGAATGTGCTAATGTTGTGACCTTGTCCTGCGACTGTCTCAAGGATGCCCCCACAAGTGAACTTGCTGAATCAAGAGTTTGTCTAACCCAACTTGGTCTAGTGGAAGATGATGATGAACGAGTATACTCAACCTTAAGTTTACAAAGCAAAGGTGTAATCCTGCGTATAGGGGTTGAGGTAGATGAACCATCTAAATTACTACCACTATTGTCACTATCAATTTCCACAATGTTTGAAGTATGGAGAGGAGTAGAGGATAAACTAGGTGAACTTTCCTCAAAGTGATCACTCCTCTCTATGAAAATCTCATGAGTCTTGGGATCCATAAGTCTATATTCCTTAACACTTTGTTCATATCCAATGAATGTGCAAGGCCTTGGTGGAGGTGCCTTACATTTTTGTGAAGATATGTTTTCCCATGTTGGACAACCAAATACTCTGAAGTATTTCACAACTGGTTTTCTTCTACACCATGCCTCAAAAGGAGTCATTCTATCTAAGGCATTATGAAGAGATCTATTAAGGATGTGATTGGCATAACTTATAGCTTCTACCAAAAGTGATGGATTAAAAGACGTGGTGTCAATCATGCAACTTTCCATTTCCTTAAGAGTTCTAATATTCATATCTGCAACTCTTGTCTGTTGAAGACTAAATGCAACTAGATTATGAAGATCAATACCCTCAATTTCACAAAAGTCTCTAAGTCTTGAGTTCACATATCCTCTTTCATTGTCTACATGAAGAAACTTGATGGCTTTACTTGATTTATTCTCAAAATGACTCTTGAAGGTTAGAAACCTATCAAACACCTCATTCTTGTGACCAAGAAAGTAGACCCATGTGTAGCGGGAAAAGTCATCAATGAAAGCGAGGAAATAGATACCCTTGTTGACTAATGTCAATGGAAATGAGCCTACTAGTACACTATGAACCAACTCAAGAACAATTGATTCTCTTCAAGACTTTCCTTTTTCAAACTTATCTTCAAGATGAATATCCATTGAACAAGTTGAACATTCACCCTTGGAAAAGTTGATTGTAGGTAGACCTTTGACCATATACTTTGAGCTAAGCTGTTGAAGATAGTAGAAATCAAGATGTCCAACCACTCATGACATAATTTACTTTGTGATAGAGTATGTGTCAAAAAGGCATGTGAAGGAGACTTAGGCACAAAGTGGGAGAAAGAATAGAGCCTTGTGTCATGATTATCTTTCCCCACTACAACCAATGAATCATCCTTAAGCTTTCGTACCATGACTGAATCAGGAAGGAACTCAAATTTATTTCCACCTCCATAGTTAGTGATTTGGTAAATTGAAAGGAGATCGGTGCTAAGGTTAGGAACATATAGAACATCCTTCAACTCTCCATTTTCTATCTCAGCTGGTCCTTTCACTTTGACTTCCACTTGTGTATCATTCCCTACAAAGATGTGAAGTACCTTAGATGGCTCCAATGAAGAAAGTTTTCCCTTTAAAGCACCCATATGATGTGTGGCACCCAAGTCAAGAATAAAATCCTCTAAAGAACTTGAACTTTCCATAAATGCTTTCCCTTTTCCCTTTGAAGTGGATAGAGATGAATCCTTGCAAGCATTTAGCACATTGATTTTGTTCTTCTTGAGTAAGTTTTCCAAATCATCAATTCTCTTAGTCTTGTAATGATGCTCATCATGATTTAGTTTCTTGTAATATGCACAAAATAGTTTATCTTTCTTGTTGTTGTTTACCTTGTTGGAAGAAGAATCACCTTGTTGTGAGGAGGAAGATTGGTGTGTCTTTGAATGTAATTTTGGCTTCCACTTCTTCTTGTTGTTATTGAAATTTTTCCACCTTGATTTCTTTGGTTCTCGTTATTAGCCACCAATGCCATAGACTTTTAAGACTTGAGAATTCCCATATCCATCAATTTTGACTATTGCAACATCAACATTTCTGAAAATGCATCAAATTAAGGCTTAGTGAAGGTACTTCCATGGTCAACTTGTGAGTATTGTAACTCAATACAAAAGCTGCATATTCTGAAGGTATCCTCTTCAAGATGTGATGAATCAACCTTTCATCCTTAATGGGATTACCAAAAACCTTAAGTAGTGTTCTCAACTAATTAGCTTTTTTGACATACTCTTGAATTATGTCAAACTTCCTAGGATCCAAGAAAAGTAGATCATCCTCAATTGTGAATCCCTTTTCATCATCTACCTTACCATACAAGTCTTCAAGTTTGTCCCAAGCACCCTTGGAATCCTTAAAGCTAGAAATGTGGAAGAAGACATCTTCATGAAAAAAATGCCTTATAATTCCTAAAGCCATATTTTATTTTATTTCCCAATCACGTTGTGCATTAAAATCCACATTAGGACCCGTAGGTTCTTTAATTTTACCATTTACATAAAGATTTAAACCCTTTTCCATTATTTTACTCCATACTTTATCTTTCCATGTAGCATAGTTGTGTGAAGTTAACAATGGACATTTAGGTGAATCCATGATGCATAGTTGAGAGAGAGAGAGAGAGAGAGAGAGAGAGAGAGAGAGAGAGAGAGAGAGAGAGAGAGAGAGAGAGAGAGGCACACAAGACACCCCCCCCCCCCAAATTGATTCAATCAAAGAACCCCCCCAAAATGTGTTATCTCTATTTAAGCATTAAGTGTTTTCATTAGTATCAACTAAGATCAGTCGGTAAAAGATGGACTAAGAAGCTATAGAAACTAGTCGGTTGAACTTACAAATCCTTCATACCGAGCAGTTACAAGGCATAACCAAAATTTAAATGGATACAGGTTTAACCAAGTATGTTTACCGAGCATTAGAGTATACTGAGCACCAAGTCAGTGAACACCAAGCATTCTACACACCAAGCATCAGTTAATTCATCGAACAGAGAATGCAGTGTTTACCGAGTTGTTCTCAAAATGGCATAGTAATCAGTAAAGGCACATACCTTGATGCAAATGGTTTACATGGATCTATAAACATTTTACCAAGATCGAGGCTCATTTGTTATGGATGTAATCATTAATTGTTGTGATGATTCCTATTTAATAGTTAGATCTAGGTTATTTTTGTACACCGTAGATCTTTGGTTTTCTAAGATGTTGTAAACCTAATTAGGTCAACGAAATTTTCTATATAATTATAATTGATGTCATTTTGACACAAGAGAGAGGAGACATGACAAGGAGATTATGAAGAAGTAGCCACATACAGGACATCAAAATTCAGATACGGGTTTACATGATTGAGCAGTTATCAGAAATAGTATTTAGGTTATCAGAATTATACAAGGCTACCATGCAGAACAGTGAGTAATATACTACACATCAAGGTGAAATCTGTTAAGTATTTCATAGATCTAATTCAAAAAAATACAAGTTGTCATTTGTAGATATGTTCTGTTATATTCTAACCATCATAGCAGGATTATAAATCTCTTAACAGAGTAGACTTACCAGTCTATTATAAATCTCTTAACCGAGTGCACACTTATTTGGTGTTATTAAACTCCTTTAACAAGGTAGATCTAATTGATCTCATATTGCTCCTAACAGGGTAAGATTATCAGAAGTTATCACACTTGTAGCCTTAACCAACATCACTTTATTTACTATAGTAGTGAAGAATTTGTTGGTGTCATCCCCACCATAGTTTTTATCTTCTAACAAGGGTTTCTATGTAACCAAAATACTTGTGTCATGTGTTACATTTCATGAAAGATTTATTATTTGTTTTCATGCACTTTACATTTACAAGTTATTTGAATGTATGTTGCAAATAATGGAATTAGTTGGTTAGATAGACACTACTATTGTAGATTGTTAATTTAGTAAAAGTTTTTTAGGGTACGGATTCACCCCTCCCCTCTTAGTACTATATCTTTCCTATCCCAATAATTGGTATTAGAGCCAAATCTCTAATTTGGAAGTTTAATCACTCAAGAGGAAAGATCTTAGGACGGAAAGATACAGGTTGGACAAGACTATTGAGAATCAAAAGATTTAGATGCAACTATTCATTGAACAATACAAGCAAGAAAGGGATGAATTAAAGAAGCTACTGGTTTAGAGAAAAGATATGGCTATTTGGCACTGTGAGACTGATTATCATGAAGAAGATATTGATGATCCATTTGAGATTTCCAGATCTAGTTTAGGCATATATCTGACATATCTAAAGGAAGTTTATCTGATTTACCTGAGAAAAATATTCATCTATTTGAACAATTTAAAGCCCTACAGATCGGTCAAGAAGCACAAATGGTAAGAATGATTGATGTGATGAATAATGATAGACAAGTTGAACAAGAGAGAAACTTGGCTATTGAAGACAAAAGACAAATGACTGAGAAAGTAAAAGAGAAGGGATCAGAGATACTGAGACTTACCGAGCATCATTTTGAGATATCTAATCAAATGATTATTGTAATCTAGGAGATCAACCAAGTAAATAGTGAGTTAACAAGGAAACTTGAAGACATTGGTGAACTCAGAGAAGAAAATGAAAGACTAAAAAATGGAGTAAAAATGCAGCAACAACATAATGAAATGATGAAGAAAGCTGAAGATAGTTCCAAGAAAATTGATGAATTTATGAACAGTCAAAGAGGACTTGGAAGTACTACTAGATTAGACTATACCGAGCAAGGAGAATCATCTAAGTAAGCTGAAAATATGAATACCTACAAGAGTCAATGACCTAAGAAATATCATGCTATCACTGTGGTAAACTGGGCCATACATCAAATGTTTGCAGGAGCAAAGAAAAAGGTAATCCTAAAACCACTCCTAAGTTCAATGGTTATTGTTATAGTTGTAACAAGTATGGACATCAAGAACATGAGTATAGATCTAAGTTGAATAGGACTCCTAAAAAACCCTACATGGACAAACACTGTCGCACTTGTAACATGCATGGACACATTGCACAAGAATGTAGAGCAAAGATGAAGCAAGTTTGGACACCGAAAGGACAAAACAAGACCTATTAACCGAAAATACAAGGTAATTCTTATACTTGGGATTATAACACATGGGCTAACTAAACAACATGTGGAAGATATGGACATATTGAAGCTAACTGCATGAGGAAGAACTAGAGAGGTAGATCTCATAGCTGGACAAGTACTGGTATGGCATGCTTACGTTGTCACAAAGTTGGTCACTTAAGTAAAGATTGCAGAGACTGAGCACCAGAGACACAAATCTAAGAGAATTGTAATACAATTGAAGATATCATGAGGATAAGAAATACAATGTGGAGAAAAGCATTAGGTGATAATGCTGAGTCAAGTAATGCAGTCGATGAAACCTCATCCATTGGATTGGGTGACATCGCCACCTCCACCTAAGATGAAAAGGTATGTATGGAACTAATAATTCTAATTGGATATATCTATCATATAGTTCCTTATATCAAAGTTTTCACATACCAAATCTGCATGAATTAAGATGCATTATGGTTTTACATGTTTTGAGCTTTAAGTGCTTACAATCGGTATATGCTAGACCGAGTGAGAAGTTGCTAGTCGGTAACTATTAGCAAGGTTAACTGAGCATCAGTATTAACCAAGTGTAATTTCATGTGCTAATTGAGCTTATGTTATTTTATGTTATACACCATGCATGGTAGTTGTCACCAAGCCGTGTTAGGTCGAGCATTCATTGTAAACATTTAAGTGGGAATTTGAAAATGCTATAAATACATGGTGGACTTAGTTTATTTTCCATTGCGATCACGGAGAGCTAAGAGTCTACAGAGTGAATTTGAGAAAAATATTTTCAAAGCATTTGAGCAAAGATTTGAAGGATTATGAGCATTTTCATCGTTATTACGAGTAAGTGTTATCATTATTGCGCTATTTTATTTGATATTTTATAAAACCCTAAACAAAGAACATGGTGTCTGCATCTAAGGTTAACAAATCCAAGAATGTAGATGAGGAGGAAGTAAGATTGATTGTTTCTGCTACATGTAATGAGTCAAAGTACAAACTTCACCCTGAAGTTGCTCCACAGACTGACAAAACTGGAGCTTTCTCAAGCATACCACTTAGGGTTTTACTAGTTAAAGACATACTCTCCTACATTCACTACAAGATCAGAGAGATTGGTTATTTTGAGCTTATTGCTACATATCAAAAGCTATGTGTTGACAAAAAATTGAAGGATGACCATGAATATCTAAGAGTCAAGGGTTTGAAAAATGCTATGCATTTTACAAAGGTTTTCAGGAATGAGTGGATACAAATTGTTTTGAGTCATTTTCATGAAGGGAAAATTTGGCTAGATGAGCCCGTGAAGATCATAAAGGATATCATACATGTAGTAATAGGCTATACTACCATAGAAAAAGTCAAAGCACTGAGGAGTGCACCAAGAACTGAGTTAGAAAAGACAACTGGAGCAGAATGGGATAGTAGAGGATTGAAAGTTAACACAATCATGGATCCTGAAACAAGGTTTGGTGCTTATGTCATTGGGTATAAATTTTTTCAATCAAGAAAACCCAATAGTGTACCGTGTGGAGCAGTAGACATTACATACAAGATAGTGAAAAAGGGATTTCAATTGGATCTTACCAAGTTATTGTTGAGACAAGTTGAGGAGAATATGAAGACTATTCATTCGACAAAATCCAACACTTGTAAGTTTGGATCACTATTTCTTTGCATATTCTTTTATGTGAAATTTTTTTTCCCTTCAATTGGTAATGTTGACTGACTACCGACAAGCCTGTGACACTACAAATTACTGATTTGATAAAGAGTTTGGGTGATAATTTTGTGAGCATGGTGGATATTTATTTTGAGCAATTCAAGGACAGGATGAATGCAATGAGTCAAATACCAAGACAATTGGTAGAAGAATATGAACATGACATCTGTTTCCTACTGGATATAGATTATACATTGATAAAGGCAGTAGAACCGAGAACCAAGTGGTTAGCCCCAATGGGATATGAAATTGATATTGACCGAGCCTCTAGGTCAATCAAGGCTTTACTAGTAGAGTCTAAGGATCCAAAAGATACTAGGCTTGGAACCTATGAGGAAGCTAAACAAAGAATTAAAATGGATCTAGTCATTGGAAAGGCAATTGAGAAATCTAGAAAAATAATAAACAAACTGGTTAAACAATTTGGAGAAGATGTAGATGATGTTGAAGTATCTAAGGATATTCCAGTTGAGGTAGCAACCGAAGGTCAGTTACTTCTTACTGACAAAGCACATGATGAAGAGGCAACCAAGTCTGACAAAGATGCAAAATGAAAACATGGATAAGGACTAGCAAGTTTTTCTTGAAATAACTTATGGGATTCAACTATTTCTTTTGAAATCTGTTGAGATCCATTTGCTGGTAAAAGTTTGGTCTTTCTTTTGTTTATATGATCATATATAATTAGTTATTCTTGAGCAAATGAAACTAGAGCTTCATTTCTTTTTGCTTATAAACAAAGTTTATTTTTCTATTATATTCTTAGTTTATCATTCATTGTTTTCTGTTAAAGCTATAGGTGAAATAATTTTTTAAAATTTTTTTAAACTCAATACAAAAAAAAGAGGAGGAAGGGGAATCCAAATGGCGGTAGCAATGGCTGCGCACTCCATCCGGTCCCCCCCTCACAGCCGCCCACAACGACCTAACCCTCTATGGAGGCCGCCACCACCCACAGTGGTCACGGTTGCTGCAAAGGCTTCGACCTCCTGCAGTGGCCGTGGCCACTGTGAGGTCGGCCACTCACAGTGGTTGTGAGCATATAAATGGGGGAGGGTTTTTGGCTAAGCCGAGCCCCTCCAAAGTTTGGTTTTTTTTTTATTATATTTTTTTTTGTTGTTAGTAAAAATTTTAAAACCTTAATAAATCTTGTTTATTTTTAAAAGCACAATCTTTAGCTTATTTTATGTATAAAATACATTATATATATATATATTATTATATATATATAGATTTGTATATGTATATATAATAATATATATATAGATTAACAAAAATTCTATTTTATTTTAAATATGAAATACATTATAAAACTATATACATATATGTTATTATGTATTTTTTAAATTTAGTA
>BSBK01014373.1:0-68292 GCA_027943335.1 Chamaecyparis obtusa | reverse complement strand
ATTATATATATATATGTATATATATATATATATATATATATATGTATATTATATATATATATGTATATGTATATATATATATGTATATGTATATATGTATATATATATGTATATATCTATGTGTATATATCTATGTATATCTATCTATATATGTATATATATGTATATGTATATATGTATATATGTGTGTATATATATATATATATATATTATATATATATATATATATATATATATATATATATATATATATATATATATATATATAATATATATATATATATATATATATATATATATTATATATATATATATATATATATATATATATATATATATATATCTGTGTGTGTGTGTGTGTGTGTGTGTGTGTGTGTGTGTGTGTACTTAAATATGTATAAATATATGTAGATTATTAGATATATAGTATTTAAAATATGCTATATTAATGTTAAAATTCTCACAATACAGGAAAATTGATTGATGAAAATTCATAAAATTTTATTTTCTTTCATATTGAAACTTTATATAAGCATGTGTTATATTGATTTTTGTAGAGAGAAAGTATGTATAAATTATACCATGACATGATATTGAAATTTTTTTTAATAGATTTGAACTTTGAATACTTACCACAATCTTAAATTATATTGTATATCTATTTTAAACTTTATAATTACAATTAGATAATTAAGAAAAATTCTAAAATATATTTTGTATATATTTTAATGTTTTAAAATATAGATTTTGTAAAGAGAAAATATGTATAAACTATACCATGACATGATATTGACAATAAATTTAATAGTTTTTAACTTTTGATACCTACTATGATTTTAAATTATATTGTATATCTATTTTAAACTTTAATATTACAATTGCATAATTAATAAACATTCTATATCAGATTTTACATATATTTTAGTGTTTTAAAATAATTACTAACATGTCTCCCTTTTTCATTCATATAACCACTTATGGGTATAGAAATTCACACCGCGATCGGGTCCTCTCCACTATCTACTTTGGAAACTACTTCAAAAAATTGGATACATCAAAGAGCTCTTCTTGCATTCAATATTTTCCTATAATTCTAGTACTCGATTGAACAAAGATCAATGGCATACATGAAAAAAATTTAGCCCATTTATGGAGATATGATCACCATTCTTAGCATTGATGAAGGAGGCGTCTGGGGGATTATCCCTGCAACTATCCTTCAATTTCTAGAGGAAAACCTTCGAGTATTTAGTTCTTTCTGATCCAACCCATTACATATTCTAAAGCTTTTTGTTGTGTCCTTATGTTTTATGGATTTTGTTGAAAGTAAATTGCAGACTAAAGTTTAAAAAGAGAATGAAAAATCAATGATTAAAATACAAAGACAAAAACATAAAGATTATAGTGGTTCATTCAGAATGAACTACATCTACTCTTCAAGCCAGGGCATATCAGATTTTATTATCACAATATAGTCTCAGTTATAACAGCTCTGAATAATATATCTATTACATTATCTGAATAATCTATATTTAGCATCGCAGTCAAAGGAAGGAAAAAAAATAGTAAAGGCATCTACAGAATGTAGACAGAGTGGAAGGATTGGGCCTTCACCAACTTTGACATTCTGCAGGATGCAGAGCCATTACAATCTCCCACTTGAAGTCCAATCCGATCTGTGATTTGAGCTGCATCCCGATATCCCCAGCTTGGTGCTTATGGCTATGTCATCACAATGCTGAGAGAAGCTCTATAGAATACAAACTTCTCTTGAGGTACTACCTTGGTGAACACATCAGCCAAATTAACCTTCCTATCAATCTTCTCTAACTGTAATCTTCCCTCTTCAAGAGCATGACTAATGAAGTGAAATTTAGTTTCTATATGATTTGTGTGACTATGGAAAGCTGAATTTTTGGCCAAATGAATGTGGTTGTTGCTATCAGAGAATAGAGTAAATGTGGATTGTTTAAATCCCAACTCTCCAAACAATCATTGTAACCATATCAGCTCTTTAGCTCCCTTAGTGAGAGAAATGTATTCAACCTTAGTGGAGGAAAGAGAAACCACTTGTTGCTTCTGAGAAGTCTAGCTAATCGCTGCTCTGGCAAAAGTAAACACATAGCCTGTTGTTGACCTGCTTGTATCTAAATCTCCAGCCATATCAAAATCAACATATCCACAAATATAAGGGGCCTTACTGTTAAAACATAAAACATGAGAGGAAGTGCCTCTCAAATACCAAAAAGTCCATTGAACTGCTTGCCAATGAGTTTTACCAGGATTACTCATAAAACCACTCACAACTCCTACTGCTTGAGCAATATCCGAACATGTGCTAACCATGGCATACACCAAACTCCCAACTACTGAAGAATAAGGAATACCAACCATCTCTTGTTTTTCTTCCTGAGTAGAAGGACACATTTTTTAGGACAATCAGATATGATCAGCCAATGGAGTGGCAACCGATTTTGCATTTGTCATATTAAATTTCTCTAAAACTGTAAGAATGTATCTTTCTTGAGATAACTAAATTTCTCTCTTATGTCTATCTCGGATTATATCCATCCCAAGAATCATTTTCAGTCCCCTTAAATCTTTCATGGAAAAAAAAGAGATAAATGTGTCTTCAGCTCATGAATGACTCTCATATTGTTACCAACAGTCAACATATATCAACATACAATAACAAGATCACAAACTCACCAGTCAGAAGCCTTTTGAAGTATATACATGGGTCTGATTCGCAGCGAGTAAAACCTTGCTGAGTTATGAAGTTATCAAACTTTAAATACCATTGACATGGGGCTTGCTTTAGCCCATAGAGACTCTTTAACCTACAAACTAAATGCTCATGCCCTTGTTTTACAAAGCCTTCTGGCTGTTCCATATATAATTCTTCAACAATGTCCCTGTGTAAAAATGTTGTTTTGACATCAAGTTGTTCAAGCTCAAGGTCCCACACTGCTGCCATGCCAGGTACCAAATGAATAGTTTGCATTTTAACCATTGGAGAAAAAATCTCATTGAAGTCTACACCTTTTTGTTGAGAAAATCCCTTGACTACCAATCTGGCCTTGTATCTCTTACGTCCTTCATCTTCCTCTTTTATGCGATAGACCCATTTGTTTTTCAAAGCCTTACGGTTTGACGGAAGAGTAACCAAATCCCAAGTCTGATTCTTGTATAAAGAATCCGTTTCATCTTCCATGGCATCTATCCAGAATGCTGAATTGACATCAGTGCAGGGCTACTTGAAAGTTTGTGGCTCTACTTGATCAGAGCACAAAGAGAACAAAAGTTCATAATCATCGAACTTCCTTGGATGCTTTCTCTCTCTGGTAGACCTTCTCAACTAGATATTTTGATTAGCATCAACATTAGAAGCCTCTGTATATGCAGACCCTTGTATATGACTGGCACCTTGCTGGTTACCAAGCTCTATCTCTGAATTGAACATTTTGACTTGCCTCACGTAGAGGGTACCCTTCTTCCCTTCTATTTCCTATCACGGGTGTTTGAGTAGGTGGAGTTAGACATTCTAAGCTCATTGCAGGGTGTAGAGGCTGGTCCATGTGCAAGGGAGGTTCCACTCGAATTGGTGTGGAGTCCTTGTGAATGAGTGGAGGTAGTGGGGAATTCCACGTAGGGGAGAATGCCAGTGGTAGGGGCTGTGACAGCTGGAGGGGCATAGAAAATAGAGTAGGGTGCTCTAGAAAACATTCTCTGCCAGAGATGGGAGCAGCGGTTAGAGGGGGATTTGGTGGAAGGGCATTTTGAAACAGAGGAGATGATGCGACATTGTTTCCTGCTCCCTACGATGGAAGAATGTTGGATGTTTTCATGGGATTAGAGTGTATAGGAATAGTTGAAATAATTACGGGTTGAGTGCATATAGGAATTGGCATTGGGGTATAGAGAGAGGAGGGATTAATTATTCTAGGGGGCACAACAGCTGTAGAGGGGTGAAATGTAACTTGTGAGGTTTTCTGCATACAATTTCCATTATCAGACAAATCAAATTTAATAAATTCATCAGAAGAAGAATTCTAAACTTGCAAGCCTGGGAATGATTTCTCATTAAATACAACATCCCTGCTCTGTATCACTTTCCTTGTGATTGAATCCCATAGACGATAACCAAATTCATCCTCACCATACCCCAAAAATATACATTTTTTGGATTTAAAATCCAATTTTGTTCTCTGCTCCTTATTAATGTGAGCATATGCACCGCATCTAGAAACACGCAAATGAGAAAAATAAATTGTCTTACTAGCCCACCTCTCTTTCAGAATGTCAAAATCTAGACCTGACGAAGGAGCTTGGTTGATTAAATAAACCACTGTATTACAAGCCTCTACCCAAAATTCCTTTCCCAAACCAGCATTGGATAACATACATTGAGCACTCTCTAGGATAGTCTGATTCAACCTCTCAGCTGCACCATTTTCTTGAGGTGTATAAGGGACTATTTTAATCCTCTAAATACCATGATCTACATAAAATTAGTCAAACTCTAAAGAGAAAAACTCACCACCATTGTCTGTTAGTAGACATTTTATTTTTCTTCCAATCTGATTTTCCACCTTAGCCTTAAAGCTTTTCAATTTTGAAAAAACTTTTGATTTCTTATTCAGCATGTAGATCCAAACTTTGTGAGTGCAATCATCAAGAAATGTGACAAAATAATTAGCACCACCGATAGAAGTTACCTCCGTAGGACCGAAAACATCAGAATGAATGAGCTCTAATGGAGATGATTTCTTCTCATGACTCATCCTTACGAAGCTGGTGTGATTTTTCTTTCCATAAAGGCAATGCTCACACAATTCCAAATCAACCAATTTTAAACCCGGAAGTTGGTCTCTTCGAAGCATAACTTCAAGACCTTTTTTGCTCATATGATCAAGCCTCTTATGCCAAAGTTTGGCATTGCTATCCACAACTGCCATGGCTGCTCCCACTTCACCATTACACTCTAATGTGTATAAACTTCTAGTTTTCTACCCTTTTGCTAAAATTAACTGACCTTTGGACACTTTCCAAGAAGCGAAATCAAAACTAACATTGCAACCTTGTGTATATAACTGACTAACAGAAATCATATTACACTTAAGTGTAGGAACATGCCTAACATCTTTTAAAATCCATTTGCTTCCATTTCTCAGGGATAATAAAATATCCCCTTTGCCAACTATATCACATTATTTATTATCCCCAAGAAAAACTTTGCCAAACATACCTTCGTGGTAATTTGTGAAAGTGCTCTAACATGGAGTTGCATGAAAAGAGGCACCAAAATCGAGAACCCATGAGCTTGAATCTGTGTCACCAACTGTGAGTAGCAAAGCTCCATCATTTGCAGCATTAATGCCTGCATTAATTACATTGTTTTGAGGCCTTTTGTAGTTCCAACATTTCTTCTTTGTGTGCCCAAATTTTCCACCAAACCAGCATGTGCCATTTCTTCCTCTTGATTTCGAGTGATGACTTGATCTACCTCTTCCATTATTATTATTATTTCTTCCTCCCTCACGACTTCTACCTCTTTTTCTTGTGCTCAGAGTTGTTAGATCATCACTGGAAGAGGGTTCTTGATGCTTCCTTCACATGTCTTCACTAAGTAGTGTGGCTGCTACTTCATCAAATTTTAGTTTCCTCTTGGCTGCAATGGAAGTGCTTATAGCCATTACAATTCCTTCCCAGCTATTCGGAAGAGAGTATAATAGTAATATCACCTTTATTTCATCATCTAATGAGATGCCAACCAAAATTAGCTGAGTAACTAAAGTATTGAACTCGTTGAGATGATTCGATAGCACTCCTCCTTTCATTTTTAGATTATATAATTTCTTGATGATAAAAAATGTTGTCACTAGGGATTGCACCTGTGATGGCTAAGTATAAAACCTAGCAATCCCATGAAACATGGGAATACTATCAGGATGTGGGATTGCTTCACTGAGAATAAACCTCTGCATTAAGGGTCAGCTTCCCCATTTGTATCACCTAAAACTAAACTAAATTTGAAGGGAAAGGGAGAGAGATTGCATAAAAAAGAAATAACTAAAATTTAAACTAGGTGATTCACCAAACTGGATAGATCCACAAATTGAAAATAGATTCACAATGTAATCCAACATATAACCTAAACACCACAACTCTTCTCAAATCTGATTCTTCCCTTAGAAAATAATCAGGTGCCAGTTGTAAATGAGAAGGGAAAATGGATTCCACAACTAAAACACATATAAATGCACACAGATTGAAACCTTAGAAAAAAAACTAGTGCTTGCAAACATCAAAATGAACAAAATATCAAGTAAAGGATCAAGTTTCAATCATAGTACATGACATTAAATTCATCAAATCAACTCACAAGGCTATAGAAAAGAAGGACAATTACTATTAACCGAAATAAAAGGAGTCAAAATATCATATTGCTTCTCCAAGAGCTACAACATTCACCTCGTGAGAATGAGGGAAAGAAGAACTAGCCTTCAATCACCAAAGGTGAGAGGCATATATAGAAAATCTATAGAATTTGCATTGAAGTCCACTACTTCACCAAAATTAGAAAATTCTGCCCTCTAGGCCCATGATCATGCCACTCGAAAATTCAGATGCCCAATTCTCGAGAATCTAGAGGGACAGAAAAAGTGGCGTCCCTAAAAATAGGATGGTCAAAGGAAGACCATAAACCCACTAAGTCATGCATCATAAAGAAAAATTGACAATGGCTTATAAAATGCCACTTGTCAATATTTACAAGGTTTTGCAATGACTTTTACAATTAACATATTCCCCTTTACTAAACCAAATGAAGTGGATCCTAAATATATTTTGAGATAATCTCAACTCAAAAAATGAGGAGAATATCCAAAATATTTACATTTTAACCAAATCCACATGACACATGAATATTTTCAAACCTAGGACCCACCTTAATTACAAACCTAGTCCTAATTTTAAACCCCAAATGACCCTAGACACAACTTATAGGTTACAAGTGAACATTAAATATTTTCAACCCAAATAATGGGGAAAATATTTATAAACAATTACAACATACAACCCAAAGTTGAAAATAACATGGCATTTAATCTCTCAACCCCAAAAGAAACGAGAGGAAAAATCAAGCATAATATTGAAACCCCTATTCGAAGATGTGGATTCTCTATCAACATAGCTTTCAATCTAGGTGACTGACACCTTCCAAACCCACTGCAATCCCTTGATGGAAACTTCTATTCTGGATTAGGAAACAAAAACTAACCTCCGGCAACTTGATCTCGAGGTAGGCACTTGATTCATCATTTATTGCATTTTGATAGCATTTGTGTGTTTTCTCTGTGCTTGAAGTTGTATATCTGTATTTTTTTTTAAATGAAACTAGGGCACTGATGAAGTTGAGGTTTGCTGTAGCACTGTTGCTTGCAGCCCGAGCATCTTTGTTTATTTCTTTTAACAACTAGGGCATTATATATATCACTGCACTTGTTTATTTGATGCTATCGATGCCTGCATTTTGCTATTTCATCTTGTCTCTGTATTGATATACGTCCACTGTTAGGGCACGAGCCTGATTGTGGACCAAGTAATTGATGCTTTTGCTTATGGTGCTTTGATCATCCTCTATATTTCTTGGGTATTATTGTTTGTGCCATTCAATTCTCTGGTGGCTCATGGGTTAAGAAAGTTGAGGCATGCATGAATTTGTTGTTAATTTTTATATCTTATGCATTATGCCTGTAACTAGGGGATGGATTTTGTATTCTCTATTCTATATAGCTTGTAAACCCTTTTATTTTGTGGCTTGATGGCAGTAAGGTCAGGGTGCATAATGTTAATGCCATCGCCTGACAACTCGGGCATGGTATTGATATGTTTACTGTACTTTCTTTTGCTGTTTATGAAGCTAGGGTATTGATGTTCATTGCTCATTCATAGCTCAAGAGCTCATGCCTTGGTTCACCACCGCTACACTGTCGACTTTATTACACATAGCCCTTAGAACATAAGGTGTTGTATCATATGTTGGTATTTAGATCAGGGCACTATTGTTTCAACAACCCAATGACATAGTCACTGATTTGAACATGGCACTAACTGCATCATGATACCCGATAGCATATAGCATGCCCCCCATGTATACTTGATCTTTTATACTTAGCCCCTATTGTTTATTTCTGTTATGGTGATCAATGCCATATTTCCCATCATCATGCTCATTTGTTCTGGCCTATCCGCTCTACTGCAATGCTATTGATTTAAAATAATATGCTCTCCATGTTCACACTCATGAGCAAAATAGGGGACTGTACTTTGATGCCCTATTGGTTATCATATTTGATATGCTCATGCCATAGATTTAATATATTGAATGAAGATATGTTGTAATGTATCTTTCCCAGTAAATAGATTTGTGTACCTTGTTTTTCTGCCATACTGACAAAGTATTTCCTCTGAAACTGCCAGTGCTCTATTCTGAACATAATTCATGTCATCTTAATATGCTATGAATGCCTCCTGGATCTGGTTCATGCCTTGTTTCACCATGCTCCATTTGATTTGGCTTTATGTCTCATTGATACTGCCATCCACTAAATGCTACACTATTGAGCATGGGTGTTTTTGACTAGTGATGTGGTCTCTCTCTAGGAAATTTGAGATCCTTCCCATAGAGCCCACATCACAGGGCATCATCATTCATCTGGATCTCAGTATTCTACTATTTGTTATGAATCAAATTCTTCTATCTCTACACATGGAACAATCATATTAGTGAAAACAATGGTACTTCTTTTATTTCTAGACCCTCTCTCATCCACCTGTCCTGAGCACAGCCCGTGCCAGAGTTGTATAGCTGAGTGCATGTATGCATGTTGTAGATAGATTTTGTGATACTAGGCATTGCTTAGATCTATGGATCTAATCCCCTTTTTCTTTCTCTCTCTTTGTAGGTTTAGGATCACAGGAGCACATCGAGAACATAGTGGAGATAGACATTACCAGGAAATGTCTGGTATCCCCGCATCTAGCTTCATTAATTCTATATATTTGCACTCATTTATACAATTCTTGCATTGGCTATGCTCACGACATGTGTGAGCTCAGATAATTTCTTCTTCAGTTCTTTCCTTTCTGTACAACATATTAATGTACTCGCACATGTAATCTTAGATGCAGTTTATTTTCTTTCCCTTTCATGTACTTTTCAAATGAAATGAATGCAAATCTTAAGAAAGACCACTAATAATACAAACTAGGGTACAATAGCTCATCTAGTAATTAGGTTTCCAAAATGTGCAAAAATATGACAACATTTTGGCGACCTCTATGGAGTGCTTTCCTGCTAAGCATCTTGACCAACTGCCTGATAGATCCATTGGGCAATAGAGTCATACAATCCAAAACTGAACTTGGCTCCCAACTGAAATAACCTCCTTCTCAACAAAATAGAAACTGCTAGAGATAGCCTCTCTAGCTTATTGCAACTCAAACCAAACTGAAAGCTAAATTGACAGAAAACTGAAAGCAACTTATGCCAAGGCACTTAGGAAACACAAAAAATTGGAAACTCCTATCCTACCCTACTCTAACCAGTCTCAGCAAATTGGTTAAACAAATCCATTAACTGGATTGTTAAAATAGCTCCCCATTCTCCTCAAAATATTATATTTTTCACATTTGATGCCAACAAAGAGAACATGGAACATAAAAATGTACTGAACTCTCTAGAATATCAACTTCTGAATCTGGTAGACTGGACTACTAACCTCAACTAGATTGTAGGTGTTTTCTTCCCAGGGAGACTGATAAGGCTGAATAAGCTCATGATCACTAATGAGTGGACTTCTAACATCACCCTCCATTGAGTCCTTGAGCATGCATGTCTTGTTTGACCCCACCTGGGATAGATATCTAATAGGACACCCCCTAGAGAGCATAAAACCAAGCCTTTCTTGCAGCTTGTGCATCTTATGAATATCTTTAGCATGTTGATCAAAACTCTACCCCTCCATGATAGTCCTCCACACCATTTCTTCTTCTGCAGTTAGAGGTTCATCCTCTTCATCAGTTGGAACCTCCAATAGCTCATCAAAGATATCCAACTGTATCATCTTCTTAACAATCTATGGCCCATCCTTGTGGTCTAAGGAACATGAATCCTGAGATTCATCCACCACTTTATTGCAAATAAGTTTAGATCCTAGAACTGGGACAACATTAACCTCCTGAAACATAATCTTTTCTTCAAGAACATGCAAGCCATTATCTTTATCAAGAAGATAGGGAACATCAACAAGAGTGGAGCATAAAACATCAATTATAGAATCAAAATCATGTTGTTGGCCTAATTTAGCAGCGGTTGTATCATCTTTCTTGTCATAAACAAAGAGCTCAACCTTTAAATCTTGCACTACTTTATCTTGCTCAATATAAGAAGCCATCTCTTCAAACAAATTAGCTAGACTCTCACCTTCTTTGCTTTCTTTCTGGTCTTTGTCTGGCTTCTCTAATCCATCATCACGCAACAAATCTACCTGTTCCTCATGATCATCATGAAAGAGTACATCTAAGAGACAAGAAGCATTCTTTTCCTGGTGGCTTGAAATACTATGAGGTGTAGGGGGCTCTTTAGGAAGTTCCTTGTAGGGCTTTATCTACTGCAGGATGGGCTCACTATCATTTAGGAAGTCAAACCCTCTAGGTGTCTCATCTATAGAAATAGAATGGAGTGCCTGGGGTTCTGAGATAGGGTCATGAGTAGGCTCTAAAAATGCATGGAGATCAGGGTCCTGTTGACTAAGATTCTAAACTAAAGGAGAAATCCTAAAGCTTGGAATTTCAATAGGAGTGCTAGTGGACTTACCATGCAAGAAACTTGGGATTTGTACCTTGTGAGTCTTCTATCTAGTCTGCAAAGCTTCTAGCTTCTCTTCAACAACACGAGGCATCTCTTTCTAGATCTCCTTCTTAAAAAGAGCTAGCATCTCATAACCCAGATACATAGTCCATGAGGGTCTCCAAGACTGCATTAAATCCATATTGCTCTCAGGTGGATCTGGTGAGATTTCTTGCATCGGGGCAGCAATCACCTCATGATCTCCTTGCTTCTTGTTATAACTCTGAGTTTGTTATCTTTGAGCCCATGCCCATGATCCTTCTTATTGGAGAGCCTGCTCATAGGCTTGTACAAGAGCATATTGACCGGGGGCATACTAAATATAATGATATCCTCCTAAAGTGTGGTAGCTTGGACTAAAAATAGGCTTAGGATAATTTTCAAATGGCGATTGATAGGAATGCTACCAGGATGCTCGATGCTGGGTGGGAGGTTATGGTAGTGCATGATGGAAATTTGCTATTGGTGGGGCATTTTGATTATATGCTACTGCTTGGCTAGCTTGATATGGCATGAATGCTGGAACATGGGAAAATTTCTCATAATATGGGGGGTGATAGGCAGAATACGCATTAGGCATTAACATGCTTGCTCATCAAATGAGCTAGTAAAACATATTTTTTGAAATTTATCAACACTTGAACTACTTAAACCAGTAGATTTTTCTTAGAGTCACCGCATGGTGCTAGAAACAAACCACCTCTTGAAGGTTGATTGCACTGAGAACACACCAAAATCCCAGTGAATGATGGGAAATAAAGTTGTCCCACCGAGCGTGCCAAAAATTGTTGTCACTAGGGATTGCACCCATGATGGCTAAGTATAAAACCTAGTAATCCCGTGAAACATGGGAATACTCTCAGGATGTAGGACTGCTTCACTAAGAATAAACCTTTGAATTAAGGGTCGGCTTCCTCATTTGTATCACATGAAACTAAACTAAATTTGAAGGGAAAAGGAGAGAGATTGCATAAAAAAGAAATAACTGAAATTTAAACTAGGGGAGTCACCAAACTGGATAGATCCACAAACTGAAAATAGACTCACAATGTAATCCAACATATAAACTAACCACCACAATTCTTCTCAAATCTGATTCTTCCCTTAGAAAATAATAAAGTGCTGGTTGTAAATGAGAAGGGAAAATGGATTCCACAACTCAAACACATATAAACGCACACAGATTGAAACCTTAGAAAAAAAACCAGTTCTTGCAAACATAAAAATGAACAAAATATCAAGTAAAGGATCAAGTTTCAATCACAGTACATTACATCAAATTCATCAAATCAACTCACAAGGTTGTAGAAAAGAAGGACAATTGCTATTAACTGGAATAAAAGGAGTCAAAATATCAGATTGCTTCTCCAAGAGCTACAACATTCACCTCATGAGAATGAGGGAAAGAAGAACTAGCCTTCAATCACCAAAGGTGAGAGGCATGTGCATAGAAAATCTGTAGAATCTGCATTGAAGTCCACTACTTCACCAAAATTAGAAAATTCTGCCCTCTAGGCCCATGATCATGCCACTCAGAAATTCGGATGCCCAATTCCCGAGAATCTAGGGGGATGGAAAAAGTGGGGTCCCTAAAAATAGGATGGTCAAAGGAAGACCATAAACCCACTAAGTCATGCATCATAAAGAAAAACTGACAATGGCTTATAAAATGCCACTTGTCAATATTTACAACAAGGTTTTGCAATGACTTTTACAATTAACATATTCCCCTTTACTAAACCAAATGAAGTGGATCCTAAATATATTTCAAGCTAATCTCAACTCAAAAAATGAGGAGAATATCCAAAATATTTATGTTTTAACCAAATCCACATGACACGTGAATATTTTCAAACCTAGGACCCACCTTAATTACAAACATAGTCCTAATTTTAAACCCCAAATGACCCTAGACACAACTTATAGGTTACAAGTGAACATTAAATATTTTCAACCCAAATAATGGGGAAAATATTTATAAACAATTACAACATACAACCCAAACTTGAAAATAACGTGGCATTTAATCTCTCAACCCTAAAAGAAAGGGGAGGAAAAATCAAGCATAATATTGAAACCCCTATTCGAAGATGTGGATTCTCTATCAACATAGCTTTCAATCTTGGTGACTGGCAGCTTCCAAACCCACTATAGTCCCTCGATGGCAACTTCTATTCTGGATTAGGAAACAACAACTAACCTCTGACAACTTTATCTTGAGGTAGGCACTTGATTCATCATTTATTGCATTTTGATAGCATTTGTGTGTTTGCTCTGTGCTTGAAGTTGTATCTCTGTATTTTTTTTTAAAATGAAACTAGGGCACTAATGAAGTCGAGGTTTGTTGTAGCACTATTGCTTGCAGCCAGATCATCTTTGTTTATTTCTTTTAACAGCTAGGGCATTATATATATCTCTGCACTTGTTTATTTGATGCTATCGATGCTTGCATTTGTGCTATTTCATCTTTTCTCTATATTGATATACGTCCATTGTTAGGGCATGGGCCTGATTGTGGACCAAGTAATTGATGCCTCTTCTTACGGTGCTTCGATCATCCTCTGTATTTCTTGGGTATTATTGTTTGTGCCATTCAATTCTCTGGTGGCTCGTGGATTAAGAAAGCTGAGGCATGCATGAATTTGTTGTTAATTTTTGTATCTTATGCATTCTGCTTGTAACTAGGGCACGGCTTTTGTATTCTCTATTTTGTATAGCCCATAAACCCTTGTATTTTGTGGCTTGATGGCAGTGTTAGCAGCCTAAAAAAATTTCATGGCTGTGCAGGTCTTCCCCTGGTCTCTGGAGTCTCTTTCCTGGTTTCTGGCCCTGAAACCCTTATCAAATTTTTAAAAACTAGCCGTTGTGTGGAAAAAATTCAAAATGACCTAGCCTTGTTCTTTTTCATTGTTACCTTTTTGCTGACTTAAATCCTTGAATCCACATGTGTTAATTAAAATGACCTTTTATATTGTTTGGTGGTTAGGTATTTATGTATGGCGGGGTCCCCTTTAATTTTTCCTAAGTCCTAAGTCCCTGCGCCGTTAATTTTTCCTAATGTTCAAAGCTTTAAACTTGTGGCTATCGCTTGTTCGCAAGACTATGTGATGTTAGAGGGTACTGACATGCGAATTTGTGACCATGTCCCATCTGTCCTAGAGGGCACGGTTTCTTGTTATCTTTTTCAATCTACGGCTGACGTGTGATCGCAAGGAATATTCTTCCCCCTTTGATCATGCGCCCACCATCCGATTTTCCAAGATAGTGATTCGTAATAGGTCCTATGCCATGTCATGCCACCATGGTGCTTTTTCATTGGTTGTGTCAGTATACAAGTGGAGGCTATCAGAATAGCTCGCGAAGGATAAAGAGCAATGGGACCTGTGTCAGATTTAATGACATGGCTTTCTTCTAATTGGTTGAAGGGTTTTCTGATGGGGACATGTCAGTGGAACCTGAGGTTTTCAATTTGATAGATAGTTAAAGACCCGCTTAATCTTACAGCTCTCACTTTACCACAAGGTCAAGATGCGCGCTAGATAAGTTAGTGCTTTAGCGATACCATCGATTCACTTTTGGCTATGTGCTTCGTGACAGTGGTCCCAGTGTCAAACAAAAAATAGTTGGCCATCTCTTATTGGTCCATGATATAATACGTTGGTAGTTGTCAGTGGGATCTAAATTTCTGACTTGTCAGAGGGTCCTGACACTTGTAGTAAATCAACGACAGGCGTAAGTTCTTATGAGATGTGTCAAAGGTTTGAGATTATGCACCGGCCATCAATTTCACCTTTTTCAGAAGCAATAAAGTAAGGTGGGTCCACTTCTATGTGTGTGTGATATGGTAGCTTTTGATTGGTCGACGTGGATGATACTGCAAGGTGGGTTCACTGTCAGAGAGGTATATGATGAGGATAAGATCTATGGTTGGCGTAAGTTCTTATGAAATGTGTTAGAGCCATGAGATCTTACACCCACCATCCATTTTTGAAGTCTTAGGCAGGTGGGTCCTATGTCAATGGTGACCGAGCAGTGACAGTGAATAACATAGTGACAAGTGGCATAAAATAGGCCCAAGCTGGGGTCTTTTTAAAAGGTAAATCATAAAGCCTGTGAAATACAAAGATTTGATGGTCAGGACATAAATTTGATCCAAATTTAAATGTCAACCGTCGATTTCCTGCTGGCACTTGGAAATGACCGTTGTATTTCAAATTCAAATTTGCAGAGGGTTTCCAGCGATAGGAAGTACCAAAATTTATGGTTTTAATAGTTGATTTTTATTGGCTTGGTGGTGCTAGTTGTTGCCGACTAATCCGAGGGTCTCTTTGATCAGTGGCATGATGTTTTTGTACTAGGAGAAGTGTGGTTTTGTGCTCGAGGTGTGTTTGCAGGTGGCTGATTTGACTAGTTTTCACGGCAATTCCTTGATGTTCTGTACTGTTCTCGTAGATTTTGATGATGACAAATCTATCTGAGATTTGTTTTCTTTGGGTTTCTTGTGTTTCTTCCCCTACAATAACTTTTGTTGTATTTTGATTGGTTGGGTAGTTCAAACCCTAACCCTAGTCACCTGAAGCTTGATGCATCCTCTTTGAGGATTCCAAGGTGACTAGGGGTATAAGTAGTGAGTTTTTTTTATGGAGTAAGGGTTTGGTCCTGAGGTTCTATTCTAAATTTTGATCAGTTCCAGTGGTTGTGATTGTATGAACATTAGAGGAAAGAGGAGCTGGATTTTGGGTCATTTTCCTATCTTTGTGTTGCTTTGATTGGATATTGATCCTGAATATGTTAATGAGAATGCTATTAGGTTCCAATCTTACATTTGTGTATGTCTTCTTATTTTGGTTCTGAGCTCATATATGTTAGTGTCACAAAGTGTATTAGCATATGGTAAACAAAGAGTATTGTGAAGTCATCTCTGAGTTCCTAACAAAGTTAGGATTAAAGTCTTCTAGGTGAGTTCAGTGAGTTTACAACCAAATAAGAATTTGATGTCCTGGTGTTTGAGGGAGAGGGATAATAGGAAAATCACTTATCCTAAGCCCAAGAATGTTTGATTTGATATCTTCAGCTGATGTATGTAATTGGGTGACTCTTTGCCCTAGGTTAAGGCACTGGTCCATCCTCTGGAGACATTTCATTGTCACTAACACACACACCCAAATTTAAATGATAATATCTTTCATTCAGTTAGTAAAGGACATAGTTGTATATTGTTTTGAGACTCCTTTAGAGAAGTGACTCAAGGGTACACCCGCCTGAGCATTAAGGCTCAAAGTGTAGGAGGATGTCATTATTGATCCTTGTTAATTGGCCCTCTTGCCTATAGACTTTGGAGTGGTGATAGAGTCAAAGCATCATTAAAGTTATCCATCAAAGTATAAATCGACAAGTTGAAGATCAAAGGGAAAATCCAACAAAATCATGACTTTTCTTGGGAGAGTCTAGAGATAAAGGTTTTCAAAGTGCACTCTTGTTTTCCTATTGTGTTCAGTTAAGGATTTCCCACTTTGGTGGGTGGCGACTCAAAAGGGTTAGAACCAGTGTTATAGACTACAAATCATGGACAAAAGAAGGAATACTAGGTCCTTTGTCAGGAAAAATCTGGAAGTCACTCTGGAACAATTACCTAGTCAAGAGAAGAAGAGTTGGATCAGAAGAAATGGTGAGTCTACCAATGCTCCCATAAGAGAACAAAGAAATACCAGAGGTAGAGCACCACATGTTTCCTCAAGTGAGGAAGGTTCACAAGATAGAGTTTCTAGATCAGATGGTGGTTGCTCTGAAGATAAATTTTATGATACCCCAGAGGTTGTATTTCAAGACAAGGGTTCATTGCCTGCAGGTTAGGATGAACAAGCTAGAGAGATGGGTTTTGAGATTGATTTAGATCTTGATGAGGATAATTTCAGAAGGGAACCCATGAGACCAAGGCAAGTCCATTTCCCATATCAAAATCTCACTGATATGGATGTGCCATCAGGTTCTGATGACATCGTGATAGACCCAGATGATTTAAATGCACTAAGGTCATAGTTGGCAGAGCAGGATGTCATACATAAGAGGTTACAAAAGGAGAGAGAAGCTGAAAAGGTGAATGCTCTAATAGAAAGAGAGTCTCTTCTTAGAAAGATTAATGAAATGAAGGAGAGAAACAAGATGCTTGCTTCTACTCCTAAAAATTTGCAACATGATGTCTTTGGTGATCTTGATGCTTTGAGAAGTGAACAAGAGCGCTTGCTGCAAGATCATGAGTTTGATAAACATGGCCATGTGGTTAGACAGGTTCAAAGTTATACTTCCCTCCCTAAAGATAAAGATGGGCATGAGATCACTAGGCCTGTTGTTGCTACTGGTGAAAAAGGAAAAAAAAAGATGGTGGGACATCAAACAAGAAAATCATTGACAATACCAGGGGTCCCACCACCCAATTCAAACAAAGACACGGATTTGGAGAGAAGAAGAAAAGAAATGAGGAGCTTGCAAGAGAACTAGAGAGGGCTAAAATTGAAGCTTCCATTGCAGAAAAGAGAAGAAAGATCCAGTTCTTGAAGGCTTCATCTGCCAATTCTCTTGGTCCATCTACTATTGAACTAGGTATGCCATCTATGACTACTACTATTCCACTTAGTAATGCTACTACTAGTTCAATTCCTTCTTCATCTGCTAGGATAGGTGTTGATCCTAAACAACAGTCAAATGCACAAGTAGATGGGAATGTAAATGTAAATGTTGATCCTAGGGTTAACACTAGTTTAGGATTTCAAAGAAGACCTATGCAACTAGAAGACTATAGGAAAATTAGTTTTCATGGGATATCGGGCTACCCAAATGCTTTTCCAAATGATATAAGAGATAAGGTACCTAAGTTTGTGGGTAATAATGCTATTAGTTGTGAGGAACATCTTAGGTTATTTGTTGATATGCTTAATGATTATGAGGTAGAGCATGAGGATGTAGTCATGAAATTATTTGTTCAATCTCTAATGGAGGATGCTAGAGATTGGTTTAAGAGACTTCTTGATAAATGTATTGATACTTGGGATTCTTTTGAAAGATGTTTTAAAGAGCAGTATGGTGACAGGCCTAACGCTATTTTCATGTTGAATGAATTCAATACCATAAGGAAAAATTTGAATGAGTCTGCAGCTGAGTTCAATATGAGATTTCAGAAGGGTATGCATAAGTTGTTTCAAGTTATGCGGTTAGATGACAATGCTTGTCTAACTACATACTTCAATGCATTTGATGGAAAGATGGGTTACTTGTTGAGGGACAAGGAACCAAGAACTCTTAGAGATGCTTTTAGGATTTTTTTCAATATTGAGAACAATATGAAGATATCAGGGAAGTTGGGGGGGAAAAGAGATGATCCAAAGTTGTTTGGAGACAAGAAATACAAAAAAGAAAATGATAGGAATGTTGGAACTAGGAGGCAAGAAGAAGATAAAATGGATAAGGTGCTCAATGCATTGAAGGATTTGAAGGCACCTACAAATAGGAACATCAGTGCTCCTACCAATGAAAGGCATCAGTTCAACAACAATTTTAATAAGCAGAATAGATTGCAAAACTACCCTTACAACACCTAATGGAAGGATGGAAAGCCTGTTGTCCCTGTTACAAGAGGAAACAATGATAGAGGAGTCCCTGACCCTCTACAAAAAGCTTCAATAAATGTCATGGAGGACATACCTTGGTGTGTTGCATGCCAGTCCCCTCATTCTGCAGAGCATTGTGTGGTTGCACATTCTATGGCTGCAAATCAAGATTGTGGCAATGAGGAGATAGATCAAGAAGAAGATCAAGATGATGTTGGATGCAACATGGCTACTTCATATCTAGTATATGAAGATAATTCTGATTTTGATGAAGAAGTAGATGTAAATCTAAAGAGACACACTTAGGCCCTTTTTCATCAAGAGGTTTTTTCTGATAGTGAAGACATTGATAAGAAGACATGTAACATGAACTCTTCTTCTGAGCTAGTAAATTTAAGAAGACCTTCTAGACAAGAGATGGATAGGATTAGTGTAGAAATAATTACCCAAGTGCAAACTAGAGGCATGGTGGCAAGGGATGCAAATGGAAAAGTTGCAGGAATGTTTATAAAGAGTACCAACTCCAGAGAACCTAATGAGAACAAATCAAAAGGTGTTCACATGGTGAAATTCAAAAATGTAAAAGGAAAGAATTGTGAGCCTCGGGGAGTTGGAGTTGAAAGATTTTCTAATGAGATTGAGAAGCCAGTTAACACAATGGCAAAAGATGAAAGGATGAAATTCACCAATACAACTAATGTATCAGACAAACAAAGAGATACTAAAGCAGTGTAGATTGATGTTCCTCCCACTGCTCCTGTTGATATGTTATCTGTATTGTCCCAAATTATAGTTAAGGTTCCATTGTCAGAATTGTTGAGGATCCTTGAACACAAAGACAAAGAGCTATGGCATGGATAGATAATGTTCATAATAATGATGTTGCATGCAATGGGTCTCAGGATAAAGCTTTGAAAGGTGTTGCTGCTCAGGGAATTGTATCTCAAATTCCTCCTATATATCTAGATAGTTCTATTAATGCTAGCCTTGAAAACATTGATCCATTCTCTTTAAGTGTCCTTGTGAATGGAATGAAATTAATAAATTGTATGATTGATAGTGGTGCCTCTAATATTGTTATGCCTTTTAAGATTATGGAAAAATTTTGCCTTAAAGTTGATACAGTTCAAGGCAGATGTTGTGCAATGGATCAGAGGGAGGTACCAGTCATTGGGACTATCAATGCAATGCCATATAGGCTGGCAGCATATCCAGAGAAAGAGTTAACAATGAGTGTTTTGGTGGTGGACATCCCTCCTCATTATGGGATGGTGCTATCTAGAAGGTGGAGTACTGCCATGGGTGGAAGTTTATAGTGTGATCTGTCCTATGCCACTTTCAAGATTGATGATCAGCTTGTCAAGATTGAGTGAGAACCAAGAGTATGCCACATGATTGAGAGAAGTATTGATAATGAAACTACATGTTTTGTGGATACTGATATTAATGCTTTTAGGGTAGAGATCCCTGTACTTGAGATGGAACCTATTTTGTCACCTATCTCTATTGAGGTAGGTGTTAATTTTTGTGAAGGGTGATTTGTGGGTAATGTACTTTGATGGTGCAAATTGCAAGGATGGAGTAGGAGCAGGTATTTTACTTATTTCTCCTAATGGAAACACCTACAAATTTTCTTTCACATTGAATTTCTTTTGTACCAATAATATAGTAGAGTATGAGGCATTGTTGTTAGGAATGAGGTTGGCACAAACACATGGTATTAAGTGTTTAAGTGTTGTTGGTGATTCTAAATTGGTGGTGTCCCAAGTCAGGTTAGTATATGCTTCCAAGAACAAAAGGTTAAAACAATATAGGAATGCAGTTTGGGATTTGATTGAACATTTTGATGCCTTCAATATTGAGTGGAAGGATAGGAGTAACAATAAGATGGCTGACTTGTTAGCCAATAGAGCAATCAATCCCAGTGATATTACATTTACTAGTATCTCTAAAGTTGAAATTCAGGCTAGGCCTAGTGTAGCAGATAATATTGAAAATTGGCAAGTCTTTGAGGATGATAATGATATCTTGAAATTTATGAGTTGTGAAGATCAATATCATGGTTAGGAATTTGATTTTTCAACCTTGGTTGAGTCTATAGAAGGAAGGGAGGTTGTCTTTGGCAACGAAGTTATTCAACTTAAAACTAACAAGGTGCCCAAGGGGCTTGTTGTCTTGGAAACTGTCTTTGATAACCAAGATAGAGTTCAAAAGAATATCAAAAGAGAAGATCATGCTCATCTAGAGGAGATAAATCTTGGAGCACATGAGGCACCTAAGAAGGTATACATTGGTAGGGACATGTCTCACAATGTGAGAAAATCTCTGATTGAATTACTAAGAAAATTTAGGCATATTTCTGCATGGTCATATGATGACTTGAAGGTTTATAAGGAGGACTTGTTTCAACATATCATTCCTTTGAAGGGAGATGCTAAACCTTTTCGACAAAAACAAAGGCCTATAAATCCCACTTTGGCACCTAAGATGCAGGAAGAGTTAATGAAGCTAAGAGATGATGGAATTATCAAGCCTATAAGGCATTCTTCTTGGGTGTCAAATCTTGTCCCTATTAGAAAGAAGAATGGTGACATCAAACTTTGTGTGGACTTCAAGAATTTGAACATCAGCTCATTAAAGGATAACTATTGTTTGCCCAATATGGAAGCTATGGTGCAGAGAGTGACTGGATCACAATTGATGTCTATGATGGATGGTTTCTCTGGTTATAATCAGGTAATTGTCAAAGAGTCAGAGTAATTTAAGACAACTTTTACAACACCTTGGGGGACATATGTTTATGTGAGAATGCCTTTTGGTCTCACAAATGCTGGTGCTACTTTTCAGAGGGCTATGGATGTTGCCTTTTCAGATTTTATTGATGATTTCCTTGTTGTTTATCAAGATGATTTAACTGCCTATTCCAAGAAGGAAGAAGACCATTGTACGCATTTAGAGAAAATATTTGTGAGGGCTTTGGAATATGGCATTTCATTAAAACCAAGGAAATGTGCATTTGGTGTCAATGAGGGTAAGTTGCTTGGCCACTTAGTGGGGAAGCAAGGAGTTAGGATTGATCCTGAGATGGTGGAAACCATTGATAAAATTTAGAGATAAAAGAATATCAAAGGAACTCAATCCTTCTTTGGTCAGGTAAACTTTTTGAGAAGATTTGTAACAAACTTTGTTGAGGTCACTAGACCTATATCCAAGATGTTGAAGAAGGGATCTGCTATTACATGGGAAGGTGAGCCTGATGAAGCTTTCAAGAATATCAAGCAAGCTATTAAAGATGCACCTATGCTTAAGGCACCTGATTATAGTATCCCAATGCATATCTTTTCCTTTGCATCTGTTCACACTATTGCTATAGTTTTGCTATAGAAAAATAAGGATGGTTTTGAGTAGCCTATTGCATTTTTCAGTAAATCTTTGCAGGCTACTGAATTAAAATATGACATCAATGAAAAACAAGCATATGCATTGGTCAAGGTTGTTAAGGCTTTTAGATGTTATTTGATGGGAGCAGTTGTGATTGCCTTTGTACCAAGTGTAGCAGTCAAAGATATTTTCTCATAGCAAGAGGTGTCTGGGAGAAGATGCAGATGGATCAATAGGATCCAAGAATTCAACATTGATATCCAAATTACTAAATTGGTTAGAGGACAAGGATTGGAAAAACTGATGGCTCAATCCAATCTTGATGTAAATCAGATAAATCAAGCTGAAATTGATTATACATGTGACATGGGTGATTGTACTTGGTATCAAGGTATCATCTATTACTTAAGGAACATGAAATGTCCAGAAAACATGGATGACAATAAGAGGAGGACATTAAAATTATAGGCCATCAAGTATGTAATTGTGAAATGTAAGTTGTATAGAAAGAATTTAGATTGCATACTTTTGAAGTGTGTTGATGAGGATCAGGCTAACAAGTTGTTAAAGGAAATGCATGAGGGAGTTTGTGGTGGGCATTATATGGGTAAAACTACTACTCAAAAGATCTTGAGAGCAGGATTCTGGCGGCCCACAATCTTCGAGGATGCAAAATAGTTGGTAAGGAGATGTGATGCTTGTCAAAGGTTCTTTGGTAAGCTTAAATTTGCAAGTAACATGCCATTAAGGCCAGTAGAAGTAAAAGCTCCTTTCCAACAATGGGGAATTGATTTCATTGGGTAGATACCAAACAAGTCAAGTGGAGGACACTCTTGGATACTAGTTGCCACTGATTACTTTACAAAGTGGGTAGAGGCTATACCTACAAGAAATGCAACTAGTAAGGTGGTAACTGATTTTCTATTGAATAATATTGTTACAAGGTTTGGGTGCCCTGAGAGGATAGTTAGTGACAATGCCATGTGCTTTAGGTCTGCTGAAGATAAGGACTTTTGCAAAGGTTTAGGAATTCAAATTTCTTATTCCTCACCTTATCATCCACAAGGAAATTGATAGGAATAATCTACTAATAAGAGTTTGATTAAGATCCTCAGGAGGATTCTTGAAAAGAATAAGAGGGCATGGAATTCAAAATTGCCATTAGTTGTATGGGCTGATAGGGTAACTCTGAAGAGGGAAATTGGTTATGCACCATTTGACCTAGTATATGGAATACATGCAAGGATGCCTTAGAACAATTTATTGGAAATGTACAAGTTTGTTCAGTTATATGATTATGATATAGATGATGAGATGTAGTTGAGAATTGAGGATCTCATTAGGCTGGATGAAATCAGGAGAGAGTGAGCTTCAAGAAATGCCAAATTGTAGTTGCAGGTTAAGAATTTATATGACAAGAAGACTGTTGAAAGAAGGTTTGAGCCTGATGACCTAGTATTAATTTGGAATGCCAAACTAGAGGATACAGGAAAACATGGTAAATTTGATCCAATCTGGCTAGGGCCATATCTAATTCATGAGAAATGGGGCCAAGATTCATACATTGTGAAGGAGTTAAATGGTGAAGTTCAGGAATTGCTAGTTCATGGACAATTCTTGAAGGGATACTTCAATTGAAGGTATTTTGTTTTCCATGAATAGTAGTTAGGTCTGTACATTCTATAAATTTTGTAAGGCTACTTGCCCCTATCCTGTTTTGTCCTGGTCTGTAGGGTTTTGGTCCTGTAGCTCTTTGTTGTCAGTTTTCCAGTGGGATGGTTTGCTTTAACTAGTGATTCTAGATCCTTGCTATGCCTGCAGGAGGCATACATCCCCAGAAAGAGCCACTGTTAGCACCTTGAAAAATTTTCACAGCAGTGCAGGTCTTCCCCTGGTCTCTGGAGTCTCTTTCCTAGTCTTTGGCCCTGAAACCCTTGTCAAATTTTTAAAAAATGAGACGTTGGGTGGAAAAAATTCAAAATTCCCTAGCCCTATTATTTTTCATCGTTACCTTTTTGGTGACTTAAATCCTTAAATCCGCATGTGTTAATTAAAATGACCTTTTATATTGTTTGGCACTTAGGTTTTTATGTCTGGCGGGGTCCCCTTTAATTTTTCCTAAGTCCTAAGTCCTTGCGCCATTAATTTTTCCAAATGTTTGAAGCTTTAAACTTGTGGTTGTCGCTTGTTCGCAAGACTGTATGATGTCAAAGGGTTCTGACATGCGAATTCATGACCATGTGTCATCTGTCTTAGAGGGCCTGGTGTCTTGTTCTCTTTTTCAATCTATAGCTGGTGCGTGATCACAAGGAATATTCTTCCCCCTTGAGATCATGTGCCCACCATCCGATCTTCCATGACAGTGATTTGCAATGGGTCCTATGCCATGTCATGCCACCGTGGTGATTTTTCATTGGTTGCGTTAGTATATAGGTGGAGGCTGTCAGAATAGCTCACGAAGGATAAAGAGTAGTGGGACCTATGTCAGATTTAATGACGTGGCTTTCTTCTAATTGGTTGAAGGGTTTGCTGACAGGGACATGTTAGTGGGACCTGAGGTTTTTGGTTTGACAGATAGTTAAAGACCCTCTTAATCTTACGGCTCTCACTTTACCGCAAGGTCAAGATGTGCGCTAGATAAGTTAGCACTTTAGCGATAGCCATCGATTCACTTTTGGCTATGTGCTTCGTGGCGGTGGTCCTGGTATCAGACAAAAAATAGTTGGCAGTCTCTTATTGGTCCATGATATAATACATTGGCAATTGTCAATGGGACCTAAATTTATGACTTGTTAGAGGGTCCTGACACTTGCAGTAAATCAACGACAGGTGTAAGTTCTTATCAGATGTGTCAGAGGTTTGAGATTATGCGTTGGCCGTCAATTTCACCTTTTTAGAAGTGATAAAGTAATGTGGGTCCTCTGCTACGTGTGCATGATATGGCATCTTTTGATTGGTCAATGTGGATGATACTGTAGGGTGGGGCCACTGTCAGAGAGGTATATGACGAGGACAAGATCTATGGTTGGTGTAAGTTCTTATGAAATGTGTCAGAACCATGAGATCTTACACCCACCATCCATTTTCAAAGGCTTAGGTGGGTGGGTCCTATGTCAGTGGTGATAGAGCAGCGACAGTGAATAACATAGTGACAAGTGGCATAAAGAGGGCCCAGGCTGGGGTCTTTTTAAAAGGTAAATCATAAAGCCTACGAAATATGAAGATCTAACAATCAGGCCTTAAAGTTGATCCAAATTTAAATGTTGACCACCGATTTTCTGCTAGCACTTGGAAATTACCATTGTATTTCAAATTCAAATTTGCAGAGGGTTTCCAGTGACAGGAAGTACCAAAATTTATGGTTTTAGCAGCTGATTTTGATTGGTTTGGTGGCACTGGTTGTTGCCGACTAATCTGAGGGTCTCTTTGATCAGTGGCATGATGTTTTTGTACCAGGAGAAGTGTGGTTTTGTGCTAGAGGTGTGTTTGCAGGTGGTCGATTTGACTAGTATTCATGGCAATTCCTTATTGTTCTGTACTGTTCTCGTAGATTTTGATGATGGCAAATCTGTCTTAGATTCATTTTCTCTGGGTTGCCTGGGTTTCTTCCCCTGCAATAACTTTTCTTGTATTTTGATTGGTTGGGTAGTTGAAACTCTAACCCTAGTCACCCGAAGCTTGATGCATCCTCTTTGAGGATTCCAAGGTGACTAGGGGTATAAGTACTGAGTTTTTTTTATGGAGTAAGGGTTTGGTCCTGAGGTTCTATTCTAAATTTTGGTCAGTTCTAGTGGTTGTGATTGTATGAACATTAGAGGAAATAGGAGTTGGATTTTGGGTCTTTTTCCTATCTTTGTGTTGCTTTGATTGTATATTGACCCTGAATATGTTAATGAGAATGCTATTGAGTTCCAATCTTAAATTTGTGTATGTCTTCTTGTTTTGGTTCTGAGCTCATATATGTTAGTGTCACAAAGTGTATTAGCATATGGTAAACAAAGAGTATTGTGAAGTCATCTCTGAGTTCCTATCAAAGTTAGGATTAAAGTCTTCTAGGTGAGTTCATTGAGTTTACAACCAAATAAAATTTTGATGTCCTGGTGTTTGAGGGAGAGGGGTAATAGGCAAAGCACTTATCCTGAGCCCAAGAGTGTTTGATTTAAGATCTTCAGTTGATGTATGTAATTGGGTGACTCTTTGCCCTAGGTTAAGGCACCGGTCCATCCTTTGGAGGCATTTCATTGTCATTAACCACACACACCCAAATTTAAATGATAATATCTTTCAGTCAGTTAGTAAAGGACATAGTTGTATATTGTTTTGAGACTCCTTTGGAGAAGCGAGTCAAGCGTACACCCACCCGAGCATTAAGGCTCAAAGTGTAGGAGGATCTCATTGTTGATGCTTGTTAATTGGCCCTCTTCCTTGTAGACTTTGGAGTGGTGATAGAGTCAAAGCATCATTAAAGTTATCCATCAAAGTATAAATCTACAAGTTGAAGATCAAAGGGAAAAACCAATAGGCAGTAAGGTCAGGGTGCATAATGTTAATGCCATCGCCTGAGAACTCGGGCATGGTATTGATATGTTTACTATACTTTCTTTTGATGTTTATGAAGCTAGGGTATCAATGTTCATTTCTCGTTCATAGCTCAAGAGCTCGTGCCTTGGTTCACCACTGCAACATTGTTGACTTTATTACACATAGCCCGGAGAACATAAGGTGATGTATGATATGTTGATGTTTAGATCAAGGCACTATTGTTTGAACAACCCGATGACATAGTCACTGATTTGAACATGGCGCTCACTGCATCATGATACTCGAAGCATGCCCCCCATGTATACTTGATCTTTTATGCTTAGCCCCTATTGTTTATTTCTGTTATGGTGATCAATGCCATATTTCCCATCATCATGCTCATTTGTTCTGGCCTATCCCCTCTGCTGCAGTGCTATTGATTTAAAAAAATATGCTCTCCATGTTCACACTCATGAGCAAAATAGGGACTGTACTTTGATGCCCTATTGGTTATCATATTTGATATGCTCATGCCATAGAATTAATATATTGAATGAAGATATGTTGTAATGTATCTTTCCTAGTATACAGATTTGTGTACCTTGTTTTTCTGCCATGCTGATGAAGTATTTCCTTTGAAACTACCAGTGCTCTATTTTGAACATTATTCATGCCATCTTAATATGCTATGAATGCCTCCTGTATTTGGTTCATGCCTTGTTTCACCATGCTCCATTTGATTTGGCTTTATGTCTCACTAATACTGCCATCCACTGAATGCTACACTATTGAGCATGTGTGCTTTTGACCTGTGATGTGGTCTCTCTCTAGGAAATTTAAGATCCTCCCGATAGAGCCCACATCACAGGGCATCATCATTCATCTGGATCCCGGTATTCTACTATTTGTTATGAATCAGCTTCTTCTATCTCTGCACATGGAACAAACATATTAGTGAAAACAATGGTATTTCTTTTATTTCTAGAGCCTCTCTCATGCACCTGTCCTGAGCATAGCCTGTTCCAGAGGAGTATAGCTAAGTACATGCATGCGTGTTGTAGATAGATTCTATGATACCAGGCATTGCTTAGATCTATGGATCTAATCCCCTTTTTTTTTCTCTCTCTTTGCAAGTTTAGGATCACAGGAGCACACCAGGAACACAATGGAGACAAACATTACCAGGCAATGTCTAGTACCCCTGCATCTAGCTTCATTAATTCTATATATTTGCACTCATTTATGCAATTCTTGCATTGGCTATGCTCACAGCATGTGTGAGCTCAGATAATTTCTTCTTCAGTTCTTTCCTTTCTGTACAACATATTAATGTACTAGCACATGTAATCTTAGATGGAATTTATTTTATTTCCCTTTCATGTACTTTGCAAATGAAATGAATGCAAATCTTAAGGAAGACCACTAATAACACAAACTAGGGTACATTAGCTCATCTAGTAATTTGGTTTCCAAAATGTGCAAAAATATGACAACAAATACTTTGTTCGATGCTAAAGCTATCTCATATAATGAAGATAACTTGTCCCACAATTCTTTCATGGTCTTTTCTATTGAAACATTGAAGAGTACATTGCTTGATAGAGATAAGAAAATCATTGCCTTGGCTTTTTGATTGATCTTCTGCCAATCTTCATCCAACATTAAACCCTTTCCCTTCGTTTTTTCAAGTAATGTGAGTTGCAAATCCTGCTTGACAAGAAGAGATTCTATCTGCACTTTCCATAACCCGAAGTTCTGTCCTGAAAACTTTTCAATCTTCCATTTGTCTGCCTCATCCATAGCATTTGCAAATCCTCACCGATTTTCCAAAAAATTGAATGAGCTTAACCAGCTCTGATACCAATTGTTGAAAGTAAATTGCAGACTAAAGTTTAAAAGCAAAATGAAAAATCAGAGATTAAAATACACAGACAAAAACACAAAGATTGTAGTGGTTCATTTAGAATGAACTACATCCACTCTTCAAGGCAAGGCATATCAGATTTTATTATCACAATATAGTCTCAGTTACAGCAGCTCTGAATAATATATCTGTTACATTCTCTAAATAATCTATATTCAGCATCACAGTCAAACGAAGGAAAATAAATGGTAAAGGCATCTACAAAATGTAGATAGAGTGGAAGGATTGGGCCTTCACCAACTCTCACATTCCGCAGGATGCAAAGCCGTTACAGCTTTGGTAATGTAAAATCAACTTAAACTCGTTTACAGAAAAAAGACGGTCCAGACACCAGACTTGCAGATTATTTCGATGTCATGGCAGGGACAAGCACTAGAGGTCTTGTTACCGCAATGCTAACTACTCCAAACGACCAAAATAGACCATTGTATGCGGCCAACGACATTACACAGTTCTATTGGAAACAATGTCCTTTAGTTTTCCCTCCAGGAAAATAAATTCTCTACAATTCTAAGCATTCTCATTTGGTAGAATAGAAGACCTATAAAAAAATGTATAGGCATTTAAGTTGTTGAATGAATATTAATCAGGAGTCCTTTGAGTTTTGGTTGGTGGCGAACAAAATTTGCTAAAGTCAGAGGCCCCAAATATAATGGATGTTGTCTGCACAAGATAATAAAAGATGAGTTGGGTGACATTCGATTATACCAACTAGTAACCAATGTGGTCATCCCAACCTACGATACCTATTTAGAGTAGCCCATAATCTTCTCTACTTTTGCGGTACTGTCTTCTTTAGTTAATCAGATTCTTTTCATACCATAGATCATGTGACGCTAAATAGAATATATTCTTAAAAATGATTTATCATCATGTGTTATCTACAGGCCGAACATGATATTCCAAAGATGCAAAATTATCAGATCTATGCATTGCTACTTCGGCTGCCCCGGCATATCTTCCTCCCCACTATTTTGAAACAAAATGTAAGTGTGGCAAAACTAGAGAATTCCACCTCATAGATGGAGGAGTCGCTGATAACAATCAAGTAATACTTCTTCCATTTTCCTTTCAAATATACTTATTGGTTGCTACTTACCTACAACGAACTCGAATATTTTCGACCGTCCTTTCAAATAACACGATTTGCAGACTTTAATTGCCATCAACGAAGTGACAAAAGAATACCTCATGCACGAGAAAGATCAGGCGTCCCTGACCAAAGAAAAGGTGAATAAATTAAATTAAGAAATTATATTTTGCCTTGGTTATTCAAACATTTATTAACAATTAACGTATAAAAATCAGGATAATAGAAAGATTTTGGTGCTATCTCTTGGAACTCGGTACAAAATGGCATCGTACCAAAAGGCCAGCGTCTATGCAGCCCACAAATCCACACGAATTGACTAATTAATTGTATTTATTAATTAAATTAAAATAATTTAATTAATAAATACAATTAATTAGTCAATTCAGGTGGGATTTGTCGGCTGCATAGACGCTGCCCTTAAAAAGTGGGGAAAGTTGGGATGAGTTCGTCAGAAAGTGGAGAATGTGGCACACGTGCCCATAGTCGACATTTTAATGCAATCAAGTTCTGATATCGTGGACATGTATGCTTCCTTGGTTTTCCGATCCACTGAATCTAAGAAGAACTATCTCAGAATTCAGGTATACAAATTTCATCATCTATAGAAGTTCTTTACCAAAAAAAATTTAAAGTGATCTTTAACCATAAATTGTTTAATTATAGGAAAACCAATTGAAGGGAGACGCGGCCTCTGTTGATATCTCTACTCGAGAAAATCATGATGAACTTATAGAGATGGGCAAAAAGCTTCTGGATGAGCCTGTTTCCAGGGTCAATTTAAAGTCGGGATCGTTTGAGAAAGTTAATGGCGAGGGTGCCAACAGCGATGCCTTGATCAGGTAAAAACCTGTAGAAAGCTAAAAAAAAAAAAAAAGTCACAATTTTCGTTAATTCTTTTGTGAAAACGATTATTTGAATATTGATGATGGTTTCTTTGATTTCTGAATAGCTTCGCAGAGAAACTCTCGAACGAAATAAAGGTGCGGAGTCAGCGATCACCTGGTCACTCAGCTCGTAATCCTGTATCAGTTCTCAAATACACTGATTAGTGTAATTCGTTGTATAGGGACATCAACACAACTGCGTGATTAATGGCCACATTTTTCCCCTTTTGTTCTGCTGTTTTCTTCTGATGTGCAATTACATCTCGTTAAAAACCTATTTCTTCTTGTTATAGCAAAGCAGTGGTTTCGCTTCTAAAGGACATTATATGTTATATCTTTAAGCTTTAGGTTTTGTACCCACCATTTTACCACTGTTGGTCAGCTCTATTCTTCTGATGCGTTGTTGCATCCAATTCAGTAATTGGAAATTTATAGTGAAGACATTTATCGATGTTTTGCTCGTCTTCAAGAGATATAAATAACCTCCTAACATTGAACCTTCTCACACTACAACTTCCGCTCACAAAAAAGGCTGCTCCCAGTGTTAAATGTATTGAGCTTTTGTAGATAGTAATAATGTTAAATGGAGTGGGTGAGAGAGTTGCATGATAAAGCTAGGCCCACAGATGAATTAATCTTAAACTGTCTGTTAAATATGTTGAAAATTAGACAGAGAAAGTTGTAGATTATATCCAGGTACAAGAGTTACTTATGCATTGACATCTAAGTCTGTAGATCCATGCATTATAGCAAAGTCTCAGTAATATTAATAATCATTTAGTAGAGGTTTCCTTTCCCAATTTTTAGTGAGGGAATGTTTGTACTATTGCAAACAAGACAAAATTTCTCTCTTCATCGAAGAATAAAATTTGTTTGTAAGAGGAGGAGGTTCATAGTTTGTCCAACATACATGAACAAATGTCCAAATGACTTGTGAATGACTTTTCGAAATTAAAATCTCTTGCATCCACCTCTAAAACATAAATTTAATTAAAAAAGATGAAGTTTCATAGAACCTGGCTCTAATCCACATGAAGCACTTTGAAATCTATTCACTACTTCAAAACACAAAAATATATGAAACATTGAAACATTCAACGGTTTATATCAAACACCTAAACTAAAATTATACGTGATCCATAAATTTAAAAAATAACTATGTGCTAACCTTCATACGTAGACTTTACAAGTTAATCAAATTTTATTTATTTATCGAAACACTAAAAGAAAAAAGATAAGTGCATTGAAGTTGAATAAAAATTGTTGTGAAATCGAAGACTCGATAGTCTAGCCATTTAGAGCATTAGACAAAACTCCGTAATGTATCTTCTTTCTCCAAACACCTTGTAATTCTTGGGCCTTAAAAAATGTGTCAGCAATGCTCATGTGGATTATGTTGAATGAATTCCAGTCGTTATGATTCTCATGATTGTGTGCCTTGTCAGTTTTGATTTTTTAAGTTTTCTTTCTTCTCTAAAATATTATCAACAGAAAGCTGTATTGTACTCAAAGTTCTATGTAAAGATCAAACTCACATTAAGTAATATTAACATTTACATCATCAAAGGTGAAATGATTATATCTATAGGTTTTTTAATTGTTTATATAATTTTGTAATATACTTTTGGAATATATATATATATATATATATATATATATATATATATATATATATAATTTTCTATAACATCTACAAAATATTTGTAAATTATGTATTTGTTAGTTTTAGCTATTTAGAGGTGGAGACTAATGTTTTCTGATGCAGGGCCTTCCGTAGGTCATAATCTCATAGAGAAATTTTTGGAGGTCATAACTTTTGACTCAGGTCTGGATTTTTGCTGAAATTTTTCGAGTGTGTGCCTTAGGTGGTGGCATTTATTTTGCCATTGGATCTCAAATCAATTGGAGTTTGTTTTAGCACATTTTTGGGAGCTGAAAGTTTCATCTCGGGCTCCGAAATCAACTTTTAGTATTTTTCTGTAGTTTTTAGAAAGTTATGTTTTGTAATAAATCCGAAGATATGTTTCTAATCTCAAATATTAGTTGGCAATTCATTCTAACTTAGTCGAGGGCATGTTTAGGGAAAATCTCAGCTTTTTAAGTGTTGTTTCAAAAATTACGAAAAATAGCAAAAAAACACCTGTGGAAAAAAACTGCCAAAAAGGGTAATTTTTGGATTTCTTATTTTTTTAATTTTTTGGTTACTTAAGAGTTTGCAACGAATTGTAGACGCAGTCAGTGATGAATGAGAAAATATTGAAGGTTTTAAATCTGTGTTATTGAATTCATTGTTAACAAAGTGTGTTGTGCTACATCATTTTCATTGCACCAAACCGTATTAATCTACCTTTGGGGAATCATGCAATCTCCACTTATTCTATGGTTTATACAAATTTTCCTATTAAAGTGGAATTTTGGTTTTTAATTTTTTTTTTCTCATTGGCTATGTTTATTTTTCCCGATGGTATTTTTCCTTTCCCCCTTGGAAAGTTATACAAAAAATCAAGGTAGGGGTTCAGTTTATGTGTGTTGTCTATTTCCTAAGGTAAATTAAAGAGTTGCCTTCATAGACCTTCATACACACCACAAGCACAAACCATTGCCATCTATAAATAGATATGCCCTCGACACTATCAAATTCTACATAAGGCCAATTTTAGCACAAAAGGAAAAGGAGTAGAGAGAAAGGTTGTTGTTTCATTAGAGGAAAAGGACACTTATTATTTACTAGTTTTCAATTTTTTTTGACAGCCCAGTTCCACATCTCCAAGCTTCCCAAAGGCTTGGGTTTTTTAACAACATTGTCACCTCTTCACCTAGTAAACTATCTCAGACCATTGTACCCTCAAATTGAACAACATCATCAATAGCTCAACCACTACTAGACAACATCAAAATAATAAAAAATATATTAAAAAACCAATTTGGCTGCTCTTTAATTTGTGTTAGCAAAGTAGAGAGCCTATAGGGGAGGTCTACTTCACCATGACAAGATTATAGTCAATAATTATTCAATGTCTAGAGGCATTACATTTTTTCATACTTGTGGCCTCATTAATTATGATTTAAAACTACAAAGTATTCTGGTTAAAAATTATAGTAGGCGAACAAAGTGAAAGTTATAGATCCTGGCAATAGTTACTTCTAAATAGATCATCTTTGCTCATATGTGCAGTCTCGTTCATATCATGCACCTGAAATTATAGAAGGTCTTTCTTATGATAACAAGGTTAACATCTGGTCACTTGGTCGCATTCTTAGTGAGCTTTGTTTTGGGAATATTCTCTTTCAAAATGATTCCCATGTAACCTTTCTTTCTCGAGTCGTTGGAAGATTATCTTTGTTTGCGTTATTTCTTTTATTTCCTCTATTGTTTCTTTATTTAATTAGTTGGCATAGAGATAAGGTCTTTGACAAGAAAATGATGAATTTTAAAGATTTAGAGATGTATTTAATAGATAAATGGTGAATAATCCAATCCATTATCTGGTTTATGAAGTTGTTGGTATATAATTGGGTCATAAAAATGGTAAAAAATCCAGTCTAGTTTCTGGTTATCACCCATGTGCATATGCAACACCCAAGGCACTCCTAGAAATAATGTCCCATTCAAGCATCTCCTCAAAGAGATTTCTAGCCTCTTCTAAGAAGATTGTTCATTATTTTCCAATACAAAATCTAAACCTATTCTAAGATTATCTTATTTTTATTAAGTGATCTAGTTTTGTGAATTAGTATTGATCAATAAATATTCATTGCTAAGAACTTGCAAGAGCATGTTACATGGTATTGATAAGAAAATAAAATTTTCCAATTTGGAATAAGCTATTTTTGGCATTTGAAAAATCTTGTATATTTTGAAGACAACTTTTAAAAGATGAATAGTTGATTGGTTGATAATGCCTAGTTAAAAGAGTTTAATTGGATATTATTAGTGTGTTAGAAATTGGGGAATATAGCCTTAATCAAAATAAGTATCAATGGATAAAATTTAGTGACCATTTTCTATGCATTTTGGAATTACCCAACAACTTTACCCATTTCTATCAATAATGTGTGTATCTTTCACGAGTTGGGGTTTGTTTTTTTAGGTGTAGACCTTTTTCTTACAATGTGCTAGTTGTTATATGTGTCACATTTGCTACACTATGATCCATCTGCAAGGTCTCATTTTTTTCCCAAGCAAGTGTGATCATGTCCATTTACTAAAATTTGGTCTAAAATGATTCACTTATTATATTGACATTTTTGTTGGGAAGGATTTGGTGATTTAGTCAACTAACTTTTATGACTTGAACATACCCTCAAATGAGAAAATACTAAGCATCAATGTTTCTAGCGTAATTTTCAATTTAATAACTTTAATTTAGATTAAAAAAATTATTATTCTATGTAAAAAATTTTGAACTACAAAATATAATTGATTAATTTTTTTACAAGTTGTTACAGTCTGACATCTATAAATTCTAATTTATTATACTTGATCTAGTTTTACAACACAACTAGATAATACTACCAAAAAGCACCACATATTTATTCTTCTTAACATGTGTGAGAAAAGTAGCACATTGAGTGGCTAAAGCTATAGGAAATTCTACAATAAAACCAAATACGTAACTCATTTGCTTTCCTATAAAGTATATTGAATAGGAAAAAATGGGTGGATAAAAACTTAAATCCATGTTTTAGTTACTTCTGATTTCCTACTCCATACAACAATGTGATTATTAATTGGGTTTATAAATATTTAATTTTAGGTTTTCAACCTCATTCTCAACTCAATGGTCATACAAAAACATGATTATTAATAGGGTTACAGATATTCAATCTTAGGTTTGCTTTTTCATTATCAAGCTAATGGTCATACACCTGATTTAGTATCTAAATGGACTATAGTTCTTTTTCAGTTGTTTTAAGTCACTTGGTGTGTAAGTTAAATATTATAACAAAAAATAGACAAGGAAAAATAAGAAAATATTTTTTGCATTCTTAAGAGGCAAATACTCTTTATTCAATCAAAATTGTCTCATCAAATATATAGAAAAAACAAATCCAAATCAACTCAATTGATCTATCAAGTTTTTCTATTTCTTTTCCCATTAACTTTAAAAATTGTGTACCTCATCTTTTACCCATGGATTCTAAAACTTTGATGCTTTCTTAGCTTGAATGGATTTAAGAAATTTTTGTAGTCTTTTAAGGTTTGTATTATTTTCCAAGATATAAGAAGGATTCTTGGTGTAATTTATTTATTTAGAAAGAAAATTTAAAAAACCTTTTGTACAATAAAAGGGTTTCTCACCTTTAAGCCCTATTTAAATTCTAGATTTCATTATGATTTATTTTTATCCATAAAATGATTTGATTAATCTTATATGGTTCTAGATGTAAAAATCATGTATGCCATTATAGAATTACAAGTTGTTGGAATGCCCATTTAACTTCTATTTATGTCATAAAAAGAACTTTTGTTAACCGTTTTAAAAAAAAAGTCCAATGTAGATTGTGAAAATCTAGCAAATCCTTGGTCATTTAAAAAAATCAATCGCACATGACTATAAAATTACATACATAATGCTCGTTATGGTTTTAGTGTGAACTATTAGAATGCTCACAAGATTCATATCATTTGATATTTTTCTTCTAACATGTGAAGTTTTTACCCACCTTTGAACTCCTTCTATTATGTTGAAACTATAATCATTTGTCTTATCTATGTGAATCCTTTTGGTATAAAAGGTATAAGCAAGCTCTTTGATGCAAAGACATTTGAATCTTTATTATGTATGACTCTAGATGCCTTAAAATTTTATATTCACACGGGTTGTGGTAGAACTGTAAACTACAAGAACACTGACAAACCTTATTACAATAGATCTTCCAAATAATTAGTGATTCCAAAACCTTTGGATGATAAAAATATTATTTCTTCATAGGTTTGATAGATGTTGATATTTTCCTAGGATCCTTTTGATGATTTTTGAGAGATATAAAATAGAATATTGTTGCGCGATCACACTAATAATAAGGTGCACAATAAAAAGTGAAACAATCTTTTCTCTTTGTGTTTCTAAATCTAAATCCAACACGGACAAAGATAATTACAATGAGCAATTATCTTTTTTAAGGTGTTTATCTCAATAAGAAGTGTAGGACACTAGGAAGAGAAGATTTTCTTTTGGTTCTTCATCATCAAAGCTTGTTCATGTCCATAATTAAATATGATAGGAGATTCAATAGTTAAGAATATAAATGACCACTAAAAGCCCATTAAGAATCTGGGTCAACATTTGATGATGGATATTTTTTCATTCCCAATGCTGGCTTTTGTCGAGTTGTGCAAGTTTCCCCTCCTTGATTTTTAATATAGATGCATTTATTAGGTATAGGTATAAACAAGTTTGGTAGTGGGAAAATAAAAGAACAAAAAATTTAATGTGTTACCAATAGGAGATTTTGATATCTTCTTAGCAATTTGCAATGTATTTTTTGTATTCCATTTTTTTATTTACCATGGAGTTTTTTATGGAATTAACTTGGCATTTCTTTTGAGTTTTGTGGTAGTTATATCTAGACCATATACATGCTAATCTATTATGCTACATTTTTATATGTATTTATTTCTTTTTACAAATAGCCAACTTTGGATATCTGAATCTTCTATTATAGATGTTAGTGATGATTGATGAATGCCAACCTACTCTCGCTATGTCATTTATATTAATTTTTCAAAGATTTAACCCTATTTTATAGAAAGAGATTGAATGAGTATTGAGGAATACCATATTGTGTAGAAATGAAATATTATTTCTTTCTTTCCAATTTAGCACCTAGTTTTATTCTTTTAGACTTCAGTCACATTTAAACCATTTTCCCATCTTAGGCCTAATCTAGCACTATCGACTAGAAAAGAATTAATTTACATCTAGGTTGGATTGAGCCTAGTTTAATCCACCTAGGAACGTACTTGAAAGACCTTATAAGGTCAAAAAATTAAACACTACTGACTTGGATAAGTTCAGTACAACCCAAAACTTTAAACTAGATTACGGGTTATCCTAGGTGCTCCTGCACCATCCTCCCCAAATGAAAAGACTTCAATCCATCCTTGGATTGAGTAAGTTGGAATCCACTCCCAACTTCTTGAAATATGACTCCTTGATCCAAGTGGCCTCTACATCTCCTTCTCCATGCCATTTTATCAAGTTCTCATAGTAAGTTCTTTGTCTAGTCCTCTTATAGGCCCGGGAGTCAAGTATCTTCTCTACCTTCTTAGGTGGTGTAGAAGTTAGGTTTAGGTCTTCTACCTCCTTTATGACCTTAGTAAGGCTCTGGTCTAGATCTAGATTAGGACCCTTATAAATGACCAGGTCTACAATGTTGAGGACTAGAGACAAACTAGTATCCTCCAAGAGCTCAACCTTGTATGTATTATTTCCATATTTGGCCAGAATAGTACATGGCCCAATATTTTCATTTGCAACTTATGGGGTACTCCCTTGTATAGTCTAGATTTTTTCAAATGGACCATAACCAGGTCTCCTACCTGAAATTGAATATCCTTTCTCCTTTCATCCACCTTTTGATTGATATTTGCTATGTTGTCTTGTAGAGTCTTTCTCACTGTTTCATGCATCTCTTTCATGGAGTATGCAAAGTATTCAACATAACCACTACCCTTGTATCCATCCTTTAGTTCTCTGAGCTCAAATATGCCTCTAGGGTGTAGTCCATAAACTATTTCAAATAGACTCTTACCAGTAGTACTATTCATAGTGTCATTATAGCCATATTATGTCTATCCTAAGAGTTGATCCCAAGCCTAACCATACTACTCTGTAAGACACCTCAATAGCTTTCCAAGGCTCCTGTTGACTATCTCATTTTGGCCATCTGTCTGAGGGTGGTATGCAGACCCCAAAGATATATTTGTTCCCAACTTATGCCATAATGTTTTCCAAAAGTGACTCGTATACTTAGTATCTCTGTCAGAGACTATACTTAGAGGTAATCCATGTATCCTCACCACTTCCTTGAAGAATAAATGTGCTATGTGACTAGCATCATGTACTATTTTTCATGGGACAAAATGTGCCATTTTATTGAATCGATCTACAATGAAATAGATGCTATCGATTACCTATTTGGTCTTTGGCAATCCCACAACAAAATCCATGCTCAAGAATTCCCATGGTCTGCTAGGAATGGGAAGAGGTTGGTAAAGGCATGCATTGGAAGATGTACCCTCTATGTTCTGACACACCACACAACTTTCTACATACTTCCTAATGTCCAAATTCATTTTAGGCCAAAATTAAAACCTCTACACTAACTCTTGGGTCTTATTGACTCAAAAATGCCCACTAAGTGCACCATTGTGCTTCTCTTGTATCAAATTTTCTCTAATTGACCCTCTAGGAACACATAGTCAACTTCCTCTAAACAATAGATTACTTTATATAGTATATTCAAAGAATTCACTATGAAAACGGTTCTTGTATTCTTGGAATACCTTATAGATATCTGCAAAGTCTTCATCTTCTGCATATAGGTCTTTGAAACTCTTAATGCCCTTGCTCTATAGTTGTATCTCTTGTACAATCATGGCTCTTTTACTTAAGGCATCTACTACCTTATTCTACAGTCCCTTCTTGTGCTTAATGTTGAAATTGTAGGCCTGCAGGTACTCTACCCACTTCATATGTCTATGACTGAGCTTGTCTTGTGAATTTAGGAAACTTAGTGCTTGATTGTCTGCAAAAAATAGAAATTCCTTTCGAAGCAAGTAGAGCCTCCATTTCTGATGAAGGGTGCTCCCCTTAATACCACAAACACTTAACAGAAATAGAGAAACAACAACAATAATATGCAAGAACAGAAAATTGGCTTCTTATTATCTCCATAAATGTGGAATTACAAACTTTTAGAATTACAATATGCAAAGCCACATGGGAATTCCCTTACAATATTCTGTAGGAAAAAGCCTCGAACTATTACCCAGATCTACTACCCAGAACTATTCTGAATTGCCTAAGACAATAATACAACCTTCCTTATATAGGCAATTTTCCACCGCCTGGGAAGGTTCTAGAATTTTAGCCAATAAGGCCGACCAAACATAGAATTATTTTATTTTACATTTTATTACATCATAGTCGGCTCAAGATAACTTTTGAAACCTGAATAGAAATTTTGAAGAAAATTATTTTCCGCCATTTCAGGTGGCCCAACTTTCGAAGACCATAAGTCATCACCAGTTGACCCGATCGACTATTATAACCCCATTTCGGAAATGCCACGAAGCGCTCTACAGGCTTGACCTATGCAAGTGCTCGTCACCCAAATTTTTGACTTCATCCGGGGCCTCTAAAGCCTTCAAAACTGAGTTCAAAGTTTCTGTACCCTGCTGCCAATACCGAAAATCTTCAATATCTTCCAATATACACTTGATCTGGCAATGAAACTTTATTGGCAGACTTATATGACCAAAATGAACCTCCAAGAAAGAAATCAGATCATTCTGAGCACATACAAAAATTACCAAAAATAGTAACTTTCCATAAATTGCAGCTCTACACAAAATAGCCCTTATTAAATACAAAAATAGAAATATTTTTGGGTGATGCAAGATTGCTCTTACACCCAGGATGCTCCTGCATCAGACACCCAAGGTAATTTGCGAAGTGACCCTGTCACGACTCAGGTGTGCAGAGGAAAACCAAGACAGCTAACCTCCTCCTTTGTTAGCCATGATGACTCTTGAACAGGTCGTCCTTTCCACTTGACCAGATATTCTTCATATGTCTTGTTCATTGTGCTTCTGCCAACACGACTGTCCAGTATATCTTCGATCTCCTTAGTGTTTGAACTAGTTGCTGGAATACTCCACTGTGCTGTTGTGATCTCATCTTCAACACCTCCTTCATGATACTCTGTCAGATCTGAAATGTTAAACACTAGTGAAATATTTAGCTCAGTAGGCAATTCCACCTCATATGCGTTTCCTGAATCATGTTTCTTCAATATCTTGCACGGCCCAAACTTTTTCATTTTCAGCTTGTTATATGTACCAACTGGAAACCGCTCCTTCCGCAAATGAACCATGACTTCATCACCAACCTGAAATTCCTTATACCTCCTTTTCTCATCTGCCTTAGCCTTATACTGGGCATTCATCTTGGTAATATGCTTCCTCACCTCCTCATGGATGTTCTTCAAGTGTTCTGCAAAATCCTCAGCTTCAGCACTACTTATTTCTCCTTTATCTATCTTCCTCAATTCAGATGCATTTCTTGGACTACTTCCATATACAATCTGGAATGGTGATTTACTAGTGCTCCTATTGAGAGAATTATTGTATGCAAATTCTACCTATGGTAAAATCAAATATCATTCTGTTGACTTATCTCCAACCAAACATCTCAGCAAATTTTCCAAACTCCTATTCACCACCTCTGTCTATCCATCAGTCTGTGGATGATGTGATGAACTGAACTTCAAATCTATCTTCAACTTCTTCCACAATGTACGCCAGAAATATCCAACAAACTTAGTGTCCCGATCTGAAACTATGGTCTTCGGCAAACCATGTAGTCTCACCACTTCTCTGAAAAACAATTCTGCTACATGAACATCATCATTAGTCTTCTTGCAGGGAATGAAATGTGCCATCTTTGAAAATCTGTCAACCACCACAAAAATTGAATCATGTCCCCGCTGAGTCCTCGGTAAACCAAGAACAAAGTCCATGCTGATATCCTCCCAAAGCTTCTTTGGTACGGGTAATGGCTGATACAACCCTGTATTCTGCTTCACTCCTTTCACCATCTGACATACTCTACAACTCTGTACAAACTTCTTCACATCTTGCTACAACTGTGGCCAATAATAATTTTCACTAACCAAACCAAGGGTTTTATCATGACCAAAATGTCCAGCCAATCCTCCGCTATGCTTCTCCTTGATGAGATTCTCCCTCATAGAACTTCGTGGAATGCACAATTGACTCCCTCTGAATAACATATCATCCTGGATGATGAAATCCAACCATTTCATCCTGTCTAGAGTAACAGGTTCTGTACAAGCTTTCCAAGCTTCACCAAAATCAGGATCCTCTGGATACAAATTCTTGAGTTCCTTGAACCCAACCACTTCAATCTATATTTTTGTCAGCAATAGTTGCCTTTTGCTAAGAGCATCTACAACCCTATTAGACTTTCCACTCCTGTGTTTCAAAACATATGTATAACTCTGCAAAAACTCAACCCATTTCAAATGCCTTTGATTCAATTTTCCTTGACTATTCAAATATTGCAAAGCTTGATGATCAGTATACAAAAAAAACTCCTTAGGCAGCAGATAATGTCTCCACTTCTTTAATGCCTGAACTATAGCATAAAATTTCTGATCATAAACAAAATATTTCCTCTTGGCATCATTTAACTTCCCACTGAAATAAGCAATAGGTTTACCTTCTTGGCTCATAACAGCTCCTATTGCAGTACCACTAGCATCACAATCTACTTGAAACACCTTATTAAAATCTGGAAGTGCTAAAATAGGTTGTTCTATAACTTTTTCTTTCAACAATTGAAAACTCTTTTCTGCCCCATTAGTCCACTTAAACTCTTTTCTATCCCCTCTCATTGTTTCAGTCAAGGGTCCACAAATACTGCTAAATTTTTTGATAAACTTTCTATAAAAGCTAGCTAGACCATGAAAAGATCTTACCTCAGTAGCACTCCTTGGAGTAGGCCATTCAAAGATAGCATGTACCTTCTTTGGGTCCATTTTTAGACCTTCTCCTGAAACTACAAACCTCAAATACACTAACTTTTTCTTCACAAAACTGCACTTCTTCAAATTAATCAACAATTTCTCTTCACTCAACTTCTCAAATACCCTACGAATATGCATCATATGTTCATCCAATGTCTTACTAAAGATCAAAATATCATCTAGGTAAACAATGACAAACTTACACAAAAATTCTTTCAGAACCTCGTTCATGAGCCGCATGAAAGTGCTCGGTGCATTGGTTAGCCCAAAAGGCATGACTAACCACCCATATAGTCCTTCCTTTGTCTTGAAGGTAGTCTTCCATTCATCTCTTTCTCTGATCCTAATCTGATGATATCCACTCTTCAGATCTATCTTTGAGAAATACATAGCTCCACTCAAACAGTCCATAATATCATCCATTCGTGGCAATGGAAACCTGTACTTGATTGTGATCTTGTTTATTGCCCTAGAATCTATACAAATCCTCCATTCTCCATTCCTCTTTGGTGCTAATACCACTGGTACAGCATAGGGACTCAGATTCTCACGAATCAATCTTTTCTGTAACAGTTCATGTACTTGTCTGTTCAACTCCTCACTTTCTGCAAGTGTCATTCTATGTGCTACCTTATTTGACAAACTCGCTCATGGGATCAAGTCCATCTGATGACTGATCTTCCTGACTGGTGGTAATCCATCATGCATGTTATCGAATACAATATCTTGAAACTCATTCAATAAATCTGCAACCTCTACAGGAACATCTTCTACTTCCTCTTTACCAGCTTTTCGAATTAAAGCAAAACATACATGCTCATGCCTCATACCATCTAGGAAATTTCTTCCATCAACAAAAGTTATCCTTGCATTACCACATACCTTTTCTTTAGTCTCCTTCAATGGGTTAAGCTTATGTCGCACTCCATCATTTTTTAGGGAATAGGTATTCACACGACCATCATGTACAACACATTTGTCAAACTGCCATGGTCTACCCAACAACATATGACATGCATCCATAGATATGATATCACACAATACCTCATCTTGGTATCCGCCAATCTTGAACTTCACTAGGCATTGTTCATTGACCATGACCTTGTGGTCATCCTGTACCCAGGCAATCCGATATGGATGTGGGTGTTTCTGTCTCTTGAGCTTCAACTTTGTCACCATCTCTTCTGACACCAAATTGTCAGTGCTTCCACTATCAATAATCACATCACAACATTTACCTTCACACTTGCATCTGGTGCGAAACAACCTCCTCCTTTGCTCAGGTTCATTCTCACCACTCAATAGGATTCTTTTGTTAATCAATGTTTCTCCTCTTTTAGCATCTTCAGAATTTGATGATCTGGCATCTTCATCTACATGTGCAACTCTGGCCTAGCCTTCATTTCTCCTATCTATTCTGCCTTGGCACTAAGGACATTTGAATACCCTATGACCTTCTTCTCCACAGTGAAAATATGTTCCACATAAGCCACCTCTTCTAGATCCTTGTCCTCTTCCTCTTCCTCTCTGATCTCTATTATTCTGATCCTGGAAGCGATTGGAATTATTTCCTCTCTGATTCTGACTGCTACTGGCCTCATCCTTCTTTTTGGGATCTTCATTTTGGCCACCATATGACCATCCACTAGATCATCCACCACGACCTCTTCTATTTTGTCTGCTCTCAAACTTCTTGTTCAACTTTTCCTCTACTTTTAGGGAAAACCGGTATGCCTCTTCAATACTGTTCATTCGGACCAGATTCAGCTCCTCCTAAATGCTTGGCCTTAACCCATTAAGGTATTGGGCAACTTTCTCCTTATCAGCTTCTGCATGGCCTGTTTTGATGAGAAGTCGATAGAACTCATCTGTATACTCCTGAACAGATCTTCTTGCTTGTTTCAAACTTTGCATTTTCTTTAGTAGGTCAAGCTCATAATCAACACGAATGAACTGTCGCTTCAATTTATCGACCATCCGATCTCATCTTGTGATTTTATCTTTTCCTCTTCTATTTCACTCCAATTGAATCTCTTGCCACCAAATCTTCGCATGACCCTTTAGTCTGGCCTTCGCAAATTTGACCCTATCAGGATCCTCAACATCTTCATACTCAAAATATTCCTCACATTCATTGATCCAGTCGATCAATTCCTCTGGGTTAAGATTTCCAGAAAATGTAGGAACCTCAATCTTAGGTCTTTTTCCAATCTTGGAAATCGCCCAAAAAATTCTTTCTTCCTCCTGGTTCACAACTTCGGCTTCTCCTTCTTGATATTCTTCTTCAGCTTCATCCTCACTTTCATCTCTGACATTAAGATTCATTCCTCTATGAATCTCTTCTTGCAATGCTCGTACTTGTCTTTGCAGCTCTCTAACCTCAGGTGTCACAGTGCCAGCTCTTCTGCCACATTCTCTTCGTGGAGTTATTTTCACGATGCGCATTGAAACCCTAACCACGGTCCTCGTGCAAACTGCCTCATAGTCGGTGATCTATTTACACACTCAAGAACTCCTACTCTGATACCACTTGATGAAGGGTGCTCCCCTTCATACCACAAACACTTAACAAAAATAGAGAAACAACAACAATAATATGCAAGAATAGAAAATTGGCTTCTTATTATCTCCACAAATGTGAAATTACAAACTTTCAGAATTACAATATGCAAAACCACATGGGCATTCCCTTACAATATTCTGTAGGACAAAGCCTCAAACTATTACCCAGATCTACTACCCAGAACTATTATGAACTGCCTAAGACAATAATACAGCCTTCCTTATATAGGCAATTTTCCACTGCCTGGGAAGGTTCCAGAATTTTAGCCAATAAGGCCGACCAAACTTAGAATTATTTTATTTTACATTTTATTACATCATAGTCGGCTCAAGATAACCTTTGAAACCCGAAATTTTTTTTTGAAGAAAATTATTTTCTGCCATTTCAGGTGGCCCAACATTCGAAGACCATAAGTCATCACCAATTGACCCAATCGGCTATTATAACCCCATTTCGGAAACACCACGAAGTGCTCTACAGGCTTGACTAGCGCAAGCGCTCGTCACCTAAATTTTTGACCTCATCCAGCGCCTCTAAAGCCTTCAAAACTGAGTTCAAAGTTTTTGTACCCTGCTACCAATACCAAAAATTTTCAATATCTTCCAATATACACTTGATCTGGAAATGAAACTTTACTGGAAGACTTATATGACCAAAATGAACCTCAAAGAAAGAAATCAGATCATTCTGAGCACATACAAAAATTACCAAAAATAGTAACTTTCCATAAATAGCAGCTCTGCACAAAATAGCCCTTATTAAATACAAAAATAGAAATATTTTTAGGTGATGCAAGATTGCTCTTACACCCAGGATGCTCTTGCATCAGACACCTAGGGTAATTTGCGAAGTGACCCTATCACGGCTCAAGTGTGCAGAAGAAAACCAAGATGGCTAACCTCATCCTTTGTCAGCCATGATGAATCTTCAATAGGTCATCCTTTCCACTTGACCAGATATTCTTCATATGTCGTATTCCTTATGCTTCTGCCAACATGACTGTCCAGTATATCTTTGATCTCCTTAGTGTCTGAACTAGTTGCTAGAATACTCCACTGTGCTGCTGCGATCTCATCTTCAACACCTCCTTCATGATACTCTATCAGATCTAAAATGTTAAACATTGGTGAAATATTTAGCTCAGTAGGCAATTCCACCTCATATGCGTTTCCTGAATCATGTTTCTTCAATATCTTGTATGGCCCAAACTTCTTCATTTTCATCTTGTTATATGTACCAACTGGAAACCGCTCCCTCCACAAATAAACCATGACTTCATCACCAACGTGAAATTCCTTATACCTCATTTTCTCATCTGCCTTAGCCTTATACTGCGCATTCATCTTGGTAATATGCTTCCTCACCTCCTCTTGTATGTTCTTCAAGTGTTCTGCAAAATTCTCAACTTCAGCACTACTTATTTCTCCTTTATCTATCTTCCTCAATTCAGATGCATTTCTTGGACTACTTCCATATACAATCTGGAATGGTGATTTACCAGTGCTCCTCTTGACAGAATTATTGTATGCAAATTCCGCCTGTGGTAAAATCAAATCCCATCTCGTTGGCTTATCTCCAACCAAACATCTCAGCAAATTTCTCAAACTCCTATTCACCACCTCTATCTGTCCATCAGTCTGTAGATGATGTGATGAACTGAACTTTAAATCTGTCTTCAACTTCTTCCACAATGTATGCTAGAAATATCCAACAAACTTAGTGTCCCGATCTGAAACTATGGTCTTTGGCAAACCATGTAGTCTCACCACTTCTCTAAAAAATAATTCTGCTACATGAACAGCATCATTAGTCTTCTTGCAGGGAATGAAATGTGCCATCGTTGAAAATCTGTCAACCACCACAAAAATTGAATCATGTCCCCGCTGAGTCCTCGGTAAACCAAGAACAAAGTCCATGTTGATATCCTCCCAAGGCTTCTTTGGTATGGGTAATGGCTGATACAACCCTGTATTCTGCTTCACTCCTTTCACCATCTGACATACTCTGCAACTTTGTACAAACTTCTTCACATCTTGCTGCAACTGTGGCCAATAATAATTCTCACTAACCAAACCAATGGTTTTATCACGACCAAAATGTCCAGCCAATCCTCCACTATGCTTCTCCTTGATGAGATTCTCCCTCATAGAACTTTGTGGAATGCACAACTGACTCCCTCTGAATAGCATATCATCCTGGATGATGAAATCCAACTATTTCATCCTGTCTAGAGTAACAAGTTCTGTACAAGCTTTCCAAGCTTCACCAAAATCAGGATCCTCTGGATATAAATTTTTGAGTTACTTGAACCCAACCACTTCAATCTGCATTTCTGTCAGCAATAGTTACCTTCTACTAAGAGCATCTGCAACCCTATTAGACTTTCCACTCCTACGTTTCAAAACAAATGTATAACTCTGCAAAAACTCAACCCATTTCAAATGCCTTTGATTCAATTTTTCTTGACTATTCAAATATTGCAAAGCTTGATGATCAGTATAGAAAACAAACTCCTTAGGAAGCAGATAATGTCTCCACTTCATTAATGCCTGAACTATAGCATAAAATTCTTGATCATAAACAGAATATTTCCTCTTGGCATCATTTAACTTCTCACTGAAATAAGCAACATGTTTACCTTCTTGGCTCATAACAGCTCCTATTGCAGTACCACTAGTATCACAATCTACTTGAAACACCTTATTAAAATCTGGAAGTGCTAAAAAAGGTTGTTCTATAACTTTTTCTTTCAACAATTGAAAACTCTTATCTGCCCCATTAGTCCACTTAAACTCTTTTCTATCCCCTCTCATTGTTTCAGTCAAGGGTCCACAAATACTGCTAAAATTTTTGATAAACTTTCTGTAAAAGCTAGCTAGACCATGAAAAGATCTTACCTCAATAGCACTTCTTGGAGTAGGCCATTCAAGGATAGCATGTACCTTCTCTGGGTCCATTTTTAGACCTTCTCCTAAAACTACAAACCCCAAATACACCAACTCTTTCTTCACAAAACTGCACTTCTTCAAATTAATCAACAATTTCTCTTCTCTCAACTTCTCAAATACCATACGAATATGCATCATATGTTCATCCAATTTCTTACTAAAGATCAAAATATCATCTAGGTAAACAATGAAAAACTTACCCAAAAATTCTTTCAGAACCTCGTTCATGAGCTGCATGAAAGTGCTCGGTGCATTGGTTAGCCCAAAAGGCATGTGTAACCACTCATATAGTCTTTCCTTTGACTTGAAGGCAGTCTTCCATTCATCTCCTTCTCTGATCCTAATCTGATATTATCCACTCTTCAGATCAATCTTTGAGAAATACATAGCTCCACTCAAACAGTCCATAATATCATCCATTCGTGGCAATGGAAACCTGTACTTGATTATGATCTTGTTTATTGCCCTAGAATCTATACACATCCTCCATTCTCCATTCTTTTTTGGTGCTAATACCGCCTTTACAGCACAGGGACTCAGACTCTCACGAATCAATCCTTTCTGTAACAGTTCATGTACTTGTCTATTCAACTCCTCACTTTTTGTAGGTGTCATTCTGTGTGCTGCCTTATTTGGAAAACTCGCTCATGGGATCAAGTCCATCTGATGACTAATCTTCCTGACTGGTGGTAATCCATCAGGCACGTTATCGGATACAATATCTTGAAACTCATTCAACAAATCTGCAACTTCTACAGGAACATCTTCTACTTCCTCTTTACCAGCTTTTGGAATTAAAACAAAACATACATGCTCATGCCTCATACCATCTAAAAAATTTCTTCCATCAACAAAAGTTATCCTTGCATTACCACATACCTTTTCTTTAATCTCCTTCAATGGTTTTAGCTTATGTCGCACTCCATCATTTGTCAGGGAATAGGTATTCGCACGACCATCATGTACAACACATTTGTCAAACTATCATGGTCTACCCAACAACATATGACATGCATCCATAGATATGATATCACACAATACCTCATCTTGGTATCTACCAATCTTGAACTTCGCTAGGCATTATTCATTGACCATGACCTTGTGGTCATCCTGTACCCAGGCAATCCGATATGGATGTGGGTGTTTCTGTCTCTTGAGGTTCAACTTTGTCACCATCTCTTCTGACACCAAATTGTCAGTGCTTCCACTATCAATAATCACATCACAACATTTACCTTCACACTTGCACCTGGTGCGAAACAGGCTCCTCCTTTGCTCAGGTTCATTCTCACCATTCAACAGGACTCTTCTGTTAATCAATGTTTCTCCTCTTTCAGCATCTTTAGAATTTGATGATCTGACATCTTCATCTACATGTGAACCTCTAGCTTGGCTTTCATTTCTCTTGTCTATTTTGCCTTGGCACTGAGGACATTCGAATGTCCTATGACCTTCTTCTCCACAGTGAAAACATGTTCCACGGAAGCCACCTCTTCCAGATCCTTTTCCTCTTCCTCTTCCTCTCTGATCTCTATTATTCAGATCCTAGAAGCGATTAGAATTATTTCCTCACTGATTCTGACTGCTACTGGCCTCATCCTTCTTTTTGGGATTTTCATTTCGGCCACCATATGACCGTCCACTCGATCGTCCACCGCGACCTCTTCTATTTTGTCTGCTCTCAAACTTCTTATTCAGCTTTTTCTCTACTTTTAGGGCAAACCGGTATGCCTCTTCAATACTGTTCATTTGAACCAAATTCAGCTCCTCCTGAATGCTTGGCCTTAACCCATTAAGGTATTGGACAACTTTCTCATTATCAGCTTCTGCATGGCCTGTTCTGATGAGAAGTCGATAGAACTCATCTGTATACTCCTGAACAGATCTTCCTGCTTGCTTCAAACTTTACATTTTGTTTAGTAGGTCAAGCTCATAATCAACACAAATGAACTGTCGCTTCAATTTATACACCATCCGATCCCATCTTGTGATTTTATCTTTCCCTCTTCTTTTTCTCTCCAATTGAATCTCTTGTCACCAAATCTTCGCATGACCCTTCAGTCTGGCCTTCGCAAATTTGACCCTATCAGGATCCTCAACATCTTCATACTCAAAATATTCCTCACATTCATTGATCGAGTCAATCAATTCCTCTCGGTTAAGATTTTCAGAAAATGTATGAACCTCAATCTTAGGTCTTTTTCCAATCTTGGAAATCGCCCAAAAAAGTCTTTCTTCCTCCTAGTTCACAACTTCGGCTTCTCCTTCTTGATATTCTTCTTCAGCTTCATCCTCGCTTTCATCTCTGACATTAAGATTCATTCCTCTGTGAATCTCTTCTTGCAATGCACGCACTTGTCTTTGCAGCTCTCTAACCTCAGGTGTCACAGCACCAGCTCTTCCGCCACGTTCTCTTCGTGGAGGCATTTTCACGATGCGCACTAAAACCCTAACCACGGTCATGGTGTAAACTGCCTCATAGTCGGTGATCTGTTTACACACTCAAGAACTCCTGCTCTGATACCACTTGATGAAGGGTGCTCCCCTTAATACCACAAACACTTAACAAAAATAGAGAAACAACAACAATAATATGCAAGAACAGAAAATTGGCTTCTTATTATCTCCACAAATGTGGAATTACAAACTTTTAGAATTATAATATGCAAAGCTAGATGGGCATTCCCTTACAATATTCTGTAGGACAAAGCCTTGAACTATTACCCAGATCTACTACCCAGAACTATTATGAACTGCCGAAGACAATAATACAGCCTTCCTTATATAGACAATTTTCCACCGCCTGGGAAGGTTCCAAAATTTTAGCCAACAAGGCCGACCAAACTTAGAATTATTTTATTTTACATTTTATTACATCATAGGCAGCTCAAGATAACCTTTGAAACCCGGACAAAAATTTTGGAGAAAATTATTTTTTGCCATTTCAGGTGGCCCAACTTTCGAAGACCATAAGTCATCACCAGTTGACCCGATCGGCTATTATAACCCCATTTCAGAAACCCCACGAAGCGCTCTACAGGCTTGACCTGCGCAAGCGCTCGTCACCTAAATTTTCAACCTCATCTAGGGCCTCTAAAGCCTTCAAAACTGAGTTCAAAGTTTCTGTGCCCTGCTGCCAATACCGAAAATTTTCAATATCTTCCAATATACACTTGATCTGGCAATGAAACTTTACTGGCAGACTTATATGACCAAAATGAACCTCCAAGAAAGAAATCAGATCATTCTGAGCACATACAAAAATTACCAAAAATAGTAACTTTCCAAAAATAGCAGCTCTACAAAAAATAACCCTTATTAAATATAAAAATAGAAATATTTTTGGGTGATGCAAGATTGCTCTTACACCCAGGATGCTCTTGCATCAGACACCTAGAGTAATTTGCGAAGTGACCCTGCACGACTCATGTGTGCAGAGGAAAACCAAGACGGCTAACCTCCTCCTTTGTCAGCCATGATGAATCTTCAATAGGTCATCCTTTCCACTTGACCATATATTCTACATATGTCCTATTCCTCGTGCTTCTACCAACAGGACTGTCCAGTATATCTTTGATCTCCTTAGTGTCTGAACTAGTTGCTGGAATACTCCACTATGCTGCTGCGATCTCATCTTCAACACATCCTTCATGATACTCTGTCAGATCTGAAATGTTAAACACTAGTGAAATATTTAGCTCAGTAGGCAATTCCACCTCATATGCATTTCCTGAATCATGTTTCTTCAATATCTTGTACAGCCCAAACTTCTTCATTTTCAGCTTGTTATATGTACCAACTGGAAACCGCTCCTTCCGCAAATGAACCATGACTTCATCACCAACCTGAAATTTCTTATACCTCATTTTCTCATCTGCCTTAGCCTTATACTACGCATTCATCTTGGTAATATGCTTCCTCACCTCCTCTTGGATGTTCTTCAAGTGTTCTGCAAAATCCTTACCTTCAGCACTACTTATTTCTCCTTTATCTATCTTCTTCAATTCAGATGCATTTTTTGGACTACTTCCATATACAATTTGGAATGGTGATTTACCAGTGCTCCAGTTGACAGAATTATTGTATGCAAATTCTACCTGTGGTAAAATCAAATCCCGTCCAGTTGGCTTATGTCCAACCAAACATCTCAGCAAATTTCTCAAACTCCTATTCACCACCTCTGTCTGTCCATCAGTCTGTGGATGATGTGATGAACTGAACTTTAAATCTGTCTTCAACTTCTTGCATAATGTACGCTAGAAATATCCAACAAACTTAGTGTCCCGATCTGAAACTATGGTCTTTGGCAAACCATGTAGTCTCACCACTTCTCTGAAAAATAATTCTGCTACATGAACATCATCATTAGTCTTCTTGCAGAGAATGAAATGTGTCATCTTTGAAAATCTGTCAACCACCACAAAAATTAAATCATATACCCGCTGAGTCCTCGGTAAACTAAGAACAAAGTCCATGTTGATATCCTCCCAAGGCTTCTTTGGTACAGATAATGGCTGATACAACCCTATATTTTGCTTCACTTCTTTCACCATCTAACATACTCTGCAACTCTGTACAAACTTCTTCATATCTTACTACAACTGTGGCCAATAATAATTCTCACTAACCAAACCAAAGGTTTTATCACGACCAAAATGTCTAGCCAATCCTCCGCTATGCTTCTCCTTGATGAGATTCTCCCTCATAGAACTTTGTGGAATGCACAACTGACTCACTCTAAATAGCATATCATCCTAGATAATGAAATCCAACCATTTCGTCCTGTCTAGAGTAACAGGTTCTGTACAAGCTTTCCAAGCTTCACCAAAATCAGGATCCTCTGGATATAAATTCTTGAGTTCCTTGAACCCAACCACTTCAATCTGCATTTCTGTCAGCAATAATTGCCTTCTGCTAAGAGCATCTACAACCCTATTAGACTTTCCACTCCTGTGTTTCAAAACAAATGTATAACTCTATAAAAACTCAACCCATTTCAAATGCCTTTGATTCAATTTTCCTTGACTATTCAAATATTGCAAAGCTTGATGATCAGTATACAAAACAAACTCCTTAAGAAGCAGAGAATGTCTCCACTTCTTTAATGCCTGAACTATAGCATAAAATTCTTGATCATAAATAGAATATTTTCTCTTGGCATCATTTAACTTCTCACTGAAATAAGCAATAGGTTTACCTTCTTGGCTCATAACAGTTCCTATTGTAGTACCACTAGCATCACAATCTACTTGAAACACCTTATTAAAATTTGGAAGTGCTAAAATAGGTTATTTTGTAACTTTTTGTTTCAACAATTGAAAACTCTTTTCTGCCCCATTAGTCCACTTAAACTCTTTTCTATCCCCTCTCATTGTTTCAGTCAAGGGTCCACAGATACTGCAAATTTTTTTGATAAACTCTCTGTAAAAGCTAGCTAGACCATGAAAAGATCTTACCTTAGTAGCACTCCTTGGAGTAGGCCATTCAAAGATAGCCTCTACCTTCTCTGGGTCCATTTTTAGACCTTCTCCTGAAACTACAAACTCCAAATACACCAACTCTTTCTTCACAAAACTGCACTTCTTCAAATTAATCAACAATTTCTCTTCTCTCAACTTCTCAAATACCATACGAATATGCATCATATGTTCATCCAATGTCTTACTAAAAATAAAAATATCATCTAGGTAAACAATGACAAACTTACCCAAAAATTCTTTCAGAACCTCGTTCATGAGTCGCATGAAAGTGCTCGGTGCATTGGTTAGCCGAAAAGGCATGACTAACCACTCATATAGTCTTTCCTTTGTCTTGAAGGAAGTCTTCCATTCATCTCCTTCTTTGATTCGAATCTGATGATATCCACTCTTCAAATCTATCTTTGAAAAATACACAGCTCCACTCAAACAGTCCATAATATCATCCATTCATGGCAATGGAAACCTGTACTTGATTGTGATCTTGTTTATTGCCCTAGAATCTGTACACATCCTCCATTCTCTATTCTTCTTTGGTGCTAATACCACTGGTACAGTACAGGGACTCAGACTCTCACGAATCAATCCTTTCTGTAACAGTTCATGTACTTGTCTGTTCAACTCCTCACTTTCTGCAGGTGTCATTCTGTGTGCTGCCTTATTCAACAAACTTGTTCATAGGATCAAGTCCATCTGATGAATGATCTTCCTGACTGATGGTAATCCATCAGGCATGTTATCGGATACAATATCCTAAAACTGATTCAACAAATCTGCAACTTCTACAGGAACATCTTCTACTTTCTCTTTACCAGCTTTTGGAATTAAAGCAAAACATACATGCTCATGCCTCATACCATCTAGGAAATTTCTTCTTTCAACAAAATTTATCCTTGCATTACCACATACCTTTTCTTCAGTCTCTTTCAATGGTTTTAGCTTATGTCGCACTCCATCCTTTATCAAAGAATAGGTATTCGCATGACCATCATGTATAGCACATTTGTCAAACTGCCATGGTCTACCCAAAAACATATGACATGCATCCATATATATGATATCATACAATTCCTCATCTTGGTATCCGCCAATCTTGAACTTCACCAAACATTTTTCATTGACCATGACCTTGTGGTCATCCTATACCCAGGCAATCCGATATGGATGTGGGTGTTTCTGTCTCTTGAGCTTCAACTTTGTCACCATCTCTTCTGACACCAAATTGTTAGTGCTTCCACTATCAATAATCACATCACAACATTTACCTTCACACTTGCACTGGTGCGAAACAGGCTCCTCCTTTGCTCAAGTTCATTCTCACCACTCAACAGGACTCTTCTGTTAATCAACATTTCTCGTCTTTCAGGATCTTCAGAATTTGATGATCTGGCATCTTCATCTACATGTGCAACTCTGGCCTGGCCTTCATTTCTCCTGTCTATTCTGCCTTGACGCTGAGGACATTCAAATACCCTATGACCTTCTTCTCCACAGTGAAAACATGTTCCACGGAAGCCACCTCTTCCAGATCCTTGTCCTATTCCTCTTCCTCTCTGATCTCTATTATTCTAATCCTGGAAGTGATTGGAATTATTTTCTCGCTAATTCTGACTGCTACTGGCTTCATCCTTCTTTTTGGGATCTTCATTTCGGCCACCATATGACCGTCCACTAGATCGTCCACAGTGACCTCTTCCGTTTTGTCTGCTCTCAAACTTCTTTATTCAGCTTTTCCTCTACTTTTAGGGAAAAATAATATGCCTCTTCAATACTGTTCATTTGAACTAGATTCAGCTCCTCCTGAATGCTTGGCCTTAACCCATTAAGGTATCAGACAACTTTCTCCTTATCAGCTTCTGCATGGCCTGTTCTGATGAGAAGTTGATAGAACTCATCTGTATACTCCTGAATAGATCTTCCTGCTTGCTTCAAACTTTGCATTTTCTTTAGTAGGTCAAGCTCATAATCAACATGAATGAATTGTCGCTTTAATTTATCCACCATCCGATCCCATCTTGTGATTTTATCTTTCCCTCTTCTATTTCACTCCAATTGAATCTCTTGCCACCAAATCTTCGCATGACCCTTCAGTCTAGCCTTCGCAAATTTGACCCTATCAGGATCCTCAACATCTTCATACTCAAAATATTCTTCACATTTATTGATCCAGTCCATCAATTCCTCTAGGTTAAAATTTCTAGAAAATGTAGGAACCTCAATCTTAGGTCTTTTCCCAATCTTGGAAATCGCTTGAAAAAGTATTTCTTCCTCCTGGTTCACAACTTCGGCTTCTCCTTCTTGATATTCTTCTTCAGCTTCATCCTCGCTTTCATCTCTGACATTAAGATTCATTCCTCTGTGAATCTCTTCTTGCAATGCTCACACTTGTCTTTGTAGCTCTCTAACCTTAGGTGTCACAGCACCAACTCTTCCGCCACGTTCTCTTCGTGGAGGCATTTTCGCGATGCGCGTTGAAACCTTAACCACGATCATGGTGCAAACTGTCTCACAGTCGGTGATCTATTTACACACTCAAGAACTCCTGCACTGATACCACTTGATGAAGGGTGCTCCCCTTAATACCACAAAAACTTAATAGAAATAGAGAAACAACAACAATAATATGCAAGAATAGAAAATTGGCTTCTTATTATCTCCACAAATGTGGAATTACAAACTTTCAGAATTACAATATGCAAAGCCACATGGGCATTCCCTTACAATATTCTATAGGACGAAGGCTCGAACTATTACCCAGATCTACTACCCAGAACTATTCTGAACTGTCTAAGACAATAATACAACCTTCCTTATATAGGCAATTTTCCACCGCCTGGGAAGGTTCCAGAATTTTAGCCAATAAGGCCAACCAAACTTAGAATTATTTTATTTTACATTTTATTACATCATAGTCAGCTCAAGATAACCTTTGAAACCCGAATAGAAATTTTGAAGAAAATTATTTTCTGCCATTTCAGGTGGCCCAACTTCCGAAGACCATAAGTCATCACCAGTTGACCCGATTGGCTATTATAACCCTATTTTGGAAATGCCACGAAGCGCTCTATAGGCTTGACCTGCACAAGCGCCTGATCCCCAAATTTTTGACCTCATCTGAGGCCTCTAAAGCCTTCAAAATTGAGTTCAAAGTTTCTGTACCCTGCTGCAAATACTGAAAATGTTCAATATCTTCCAATATACACTTGATCTGGTAATGAAACTTTACTGGCAGACTTATATGACCAAAATGAACCTCCAAGAAAGAAATCAGATCATTCTGAGCACATACAAAAATTACCAAAAATAGTAACTTTCCATAAATAGTAGCTTTGCACAAAATAGCCCTTATTAAATACAAAAATAGAAATATTTTTAGGTGATGCAAGATTGCTCTTACACCCAGGATGCTCCTGCATTAGACACCCAGGGTAATTTACGAAGTGACCCTGTCACGACTCAGGTATGCAGAGGAAAACCGAGACGGCTAACCTCCTCCTTTGTCAGCCATGATGAATGTTCAACAAGTTGTCCTTTCCACCTGACCAGATATTCTTCATATGTCCTGTTCCTTGTGCTTTTGCCAACATGACTGTCCAGTATATCTTTGATCTCCTTAGTGTCTGAACTAGTTACTGGAATACTCCACTGTGTTGCTGCAATCTCATCTTCAACACCTCCTTCATGATACTCTATCAGATCTGAAATGTTAAACACTGGTGAAATATATAGCTCAGTAGGCAATTCCACCTCATATGCATTTCCTGAATCATATTTCTTCAATATCTTGCACAGCCCAAACTTCTTCATTTTTAGCTTGTTATATGTACCAACTAGAAACCGCTCCTTTTGCAAATGAACCATGACTTCATCACCAACTTGAAATTCCTTATACCTCTTTTTCTCATCTGCCTTAGCCTTATACTATGCATTCATCTTGGTAATATGCTTCGTCACCTCCTCATGGATGTTCTTCAAGTGTTCTGCAAAATCCTCAGCTTTAGCACTACTTATTTCCCCTTTATCTATCTTCCTCAATTCAGATACATTTCTTGGACTGCTTCCATATATAATTTAGAATGGTGATTTACCAGTGCTCCTATTGACAGAATTATTGTATGCAAATTTCACCTGTGGTAAAATCAAATCCCATCCCGTTGGCTTATCTCCAACCAAACATCTCAGCAAATTTCCTAAACTCCTATTCACCACCTCTGTCTATCCATTAGTCTGTGGATGATGTGATGAACTAAAATTTAAATCTATCTTCAACTTCTTCCACAATGTACGCCAGAAATATCCAACAAACTTAGTGTCCCGATCTGAAACTATGGTCTTTGGCAAACCATGTAGTCTCACCACTTCTCTGAAAAATAATTCTGCTACATGAACATCATTAATTTTCTTACAAGAAATGAAATGTGCCATCTTTGAAAATCTGTGAACCACCACAAAAATTGAATCATGTCCCCGCTGAGTCCTCGGTAAACCAAGAACAAAGTCCATGCTGATATCCTCCCAAGGCTTCTTTGGTACGGGTAATAGCTGATACAACCCTGTATTCTGCTTCACTCCTTTTGCCATCTGACATACTCTGCAACTCTGTACAAACTTCTTCATATCTTGCTACAACTGTGGCTAATAATAATTCTCACTAACCAAACCAAGGGTTTTATCACGACCAAAATGTCCAGCCAATCCTCCGCTATGCTTCTCCTTGATGAGATTCTCCCTCATAGAACTTCATGAAATGCACAACTAACTCTATCTAAATAGCATATCATCTTGGATGATGAAATCCAACCATTTCGTCCTGTCTAGAGTAACAGGTTCTGTACAAGCTTTCTAAGCTTCACCAAATTCAGGATCCTCTGGATACAAATTCTTGAGTTCCTTGAACCCAACCACTTCAATCTACATTTCTGTCAGCAATAGTTCCCTTCTGCTAAGAGCATCTGCAACCCTATTAGACTTTCCACTCTCGTGTTTCAAAACAAATGTATAACTCTACAAAAACTCAACCTATTTCAATTGCCTTTGATTCAATTTTCCTTGACTATTCAAATATTGTAAAGCTTGATGATCAGTATACAAAACAAACTCTTTAGGAAGTAGATAATATCTCCACTTCTTTAATGCCTGAACTATAGCATAAAATTCTTGATCATAAACAGAATATTTCCTCTTGACATCATTTAACTTCTCACTGAAATAAGCAACAGGTTTACCTTCTTGGCTCATAACAGCTCCTATTATAGTACCACTAGCATCACAATCTACTTGAAACACCTTATTAAAATCTAGAAGTGCTAAAATAGGTTGTTCTATAACTTTTTGTTTCAACAATTGAAAACTATTTTCTGCCCCATTAGTCCACTTAAACTCTTTTCTATCCCCTCTCATTGTTTCAGTCAAGGGTCCACAAATACTGCTAAAATTTCTGATAAACTTTGTGTAAAAGCTAGCTAGACCATGAAAAGATCTTACCTCAGTAGCACTCCTTGGAGTAGGCCATTCAAGGATAGCCTGTACCTTCTTTGGGTCCATTTTTAGACCTTCTCCTGAAACTACAAACCCCAAATACACCAACTCTTTCTTCACAAAACTGTACTTCTTCAAATTAATCAACAATTTATCTTCTCTCAACTTCTCAAATACCATACGAATATGCATCATATGTTCATCCAATGTCTTACTAAAGATCAAAATATCATCTAAGTAAACAATGACAAACTTACCCAGAAATTCTTTCAGAACCTCGTTCATGAGCCGCATGAAAGTGCTCGGTGCATTGGTTAGCCCAAAATGCATGACTAACCACTCATATAGTCCTTCCTTTGTCTTGAAGGCAGCATTCCATTCATCTCTTTCTCTGATCTGAATCTGATGATATCCACTCTTCAGATCTATCTTTGAGAAATACACAGCTCCACTCAAACAGTCCATAATATCATCCATTCATGGCAATGGAAACTTGTACCTAATTATGATCTTGTTTATTGCCCTAGAATCTGTACACATCCTCCATTCTCCAATCTTCTTTGGTGCTAATACCACTGGTACAGCATAGGGACTCAGACTCTCATGAATCAATCTTTTCTGTAATAGTTCATGTACTTGTCTGTTCAACTCCTCACTTTCTACAGGTGTCATTCTGTGTGCTGCCTTATTCGGAAAACTCGCTCGTGGGATCAAGTCCATCTGATGACTGATCTTCCTGATTGGTGGTAATCCATCAGGCACATTATCGGATACAATATCCTGAAACCCATTCAACAAATTTGCAACTTCTACAGGAACATCTTCTACTTCCTCTTTACCAGCTTTTTGAATTAAAGCAAAACATACATGCTCATGCCTCATACCATCTAGAAAATTTCTTCCATCAACAAAAGTTATCCTTGCATTACCACATACCTTTTCTTCAGTCTCCTTCAATGGTTTTAGCTTATGTCGCACTCCATCCTTTGTCAGGAAATAGGTATTCGCATGACCATCATGTACAACACATTTGTCAAACTGCCATGGTCTACCCAACAACATATGACATGCATCCATAGATATGATATCACACAATACCTCATCTTGGTATCTGCCAATCTTGAACTTCACCAGGCATTGTTCATTGTCCATGACCTTGTGGTCATCCTGTACCCAGGCAATCCGATATGGATGTGGGTGTTTCTGTCTCTTGAGCTTCAACTTTGTCACCATCTCTTCTGACACCAAATTGTCAGTGCTTCCACTATCAATAATCACATCACAACATTTACCTTCACACTTGCACCTGGTGTGAAACAGGCTCCTCCTTTGCTCAGGTTCATTCTCACCACTCAACAGGACTCTTCTGTTAATCAACGTTTCTCCTCTTTCAGCATCTTTAGAATTTGATGATCTGGCATCTTCATCTACATGTGCAACTCTGGCCTGGCTTTCATTTCTCCTGTCTGTTCTGCGTTGGCACTGAGGACATTCGAATACCCTATGACCTTCTTCTCCACAGCGAAAACATGTTCCACGAAAGCCACCTCTTGCAGATCCTTGTCCTCTTCCTCTTCCTCTCTGATCTCTATTATTCTGATCCTGGAAGTGATTGGAATTATTTCCTCACTGATTCCGACTGCTACTTGCCTCATCCTTCTTTTTGGGATCTTCATTTCGGCCACCATATGACCGTCCACTAGATCGTCCACCGCGACCTCTTCCATTTTGTTTGCTCTCAAACTTCTTGTTCAGGTTTTCCTCCACTTTTAGGGAAAACTGGTATGCCTCTTCAATACTGTTCATTCGAACCAGATTCAGCTCCTCCTAAATGCTTGGCCTTAACTCATTAAGGTATCCTACAACTTTCTCCTTATTAGCTTCTGCATGGCCTGTTCTGATGAGAAGTCGATAGAACTCCTCTGTATACTCCTGAATAAATCTTCCTGCTTGCTTCAAACTTTGGATTTTCTTTAGTAGGTCAAGCTCATAATCAACAAGAATGAACTGTCACTTCAATTTATCCACCATCCAATCCCATCTTGTGATTTTATCTTTCCCTCTTCTATTTCACTCCAATTGAATCTCTTGCCACCAAATCTTCGCATGATCCTTTAGTCTGGCCTTCGCAAATTTGACCCTATTAGGATCCTCAACATCTTCATACTCAAAATATTCCTCACATTCATTGATCCAGTCGATCAATTCCTATAGGTTAAGATTTCTAGAAAATGAAGGAACCTCAATCTTAGGTCTTTTCCCAATCTTGGAAATCGCCCAAAAAAGTCTTTCTTCCTCCTGGTTCACAACTTCGACTTCTCCTTCTTGATATTCTTCTTCAGCTTCATCCTCGCTTTCATCTCTGACATTAAGATTCATTCCTCTACGAATCTCTTCTTGCAATGCTCGCAGTTGTCTCTGCAGCTCTCTAACCTCAGGTGTCACAGCACCGGCTCTTCCACCACGTTCTCTTCGTGGAGGCATTTTTGTGATGCGCGTTGAAACCCTAACCACAGTCCTGGTGCAAACTACCTCACAGTCGGCAATCTATTTACACACTCAAGAACTCCTGCTCTGATACCACTTGATGAAGGTGCTCCCCTTAATACCACAAACACTTAACAGAAATAGAAAAATAACAATAATAATATGCAAGAACAAAAAATTGGCTTCTTATTATCTCCACAAATGTGGAATTACAAACTTTCAGAATTATAATATGCAAAGCCACATGGGCATTCCCTTACAATATTCTGTAGGACAAAGCCTTGAACTATTACCCAGATCTACTACCAAGAACTATTCTGAATTGCCTAAGACAATAATACAGCCTTCCTTATATAGGCAATTTTCCACCGCCTGGGAAGGTTCCAGAATTTTAGCCAATAAGGACGACCAAACTTAGAATTATTTTATTTTATATTGTATTACATCACAGTCGACTCAAGATAACCTTTAAAACCCGAACATAAATTTTGAAGAAAATTATTTTCCACCATTTCAGGTGGCCCAATTTCTGAAGACCATAAGTCATCACCAGTTGACCCGATCGGCTATTATAACCCCATTTTAGAAATGCCACGAAGTGCTCTACAGGCTTGACTTGCGCAAGCGCCCATCACCCAAATTTTTGACCTCATCCCGGGCCTCTAAAGCCTTCAAAACTAAGTTCAAAGTTTCTGTACCCTACTGCCAATACCGAAAATCTTCAATATCTTCCAATATACACTTGATCTGGTAATGAAACTTTACTGGCAGACTTATATGACCAAAATGAACCTCCAAGAAAGAAATCAGATCATTCTGAGCACATACAAAAATTACCAAAAATAGTAACTTTCCATAAATAGCAGCTCTGCACAAAATAGCCCTTATTAAATACAAAAATAAAAATATTTTTGGGTGATGCAAGATTGCTCTTACACCCAGGATGCTCCTGCATCAATTTCATTAGTGCTTGGACTAGAGCATACATCTCTAGGTCATAAGAAGAGTACTTCTTAGCATCACTGAGATTCTCACTATGGAAAGCCACCGGTCCTCCATATTAGCTTAAGACAACAACAATAGCCACAAAACTAGCATCACACTCAACTCTGAACAACTTCTCAAAGCTTGGTAAAGTTAGGATTGGTTGAGTGGAAATATTCTTCTTCAAAAAAATAAATAACATTGAATTTATTAATGAACTTCCTATAATATTGACCTAAACCATGAAAGCTTCTCACCTCTGTTGTTGTCTTCAAAGTAGGCCAGTTGAGAATGGCTTCCACTTTTCTAGGACCCATCTTTAAATTACCTTGAGACAATACAAACCCAAGGTACACTAGCTCTTTCTTCATGAATTCACATTTCTCCAAGTTTATCATCAACTTCTCCTCATGTAGCTTCTTGAAAACAATCTACAAATGTTTGAGATGTTCTTCGTTAGTCTTGTTATATATTAGTATATCATCAAGATACACTACCACAAATTTTCCAATGTAGTCTTGAAGCACTTCATTCATGAGTCTCATGAATGTGGATGGGGCATTAGATAGCCCAAATGGCATTACAAGATTTTCATACAAACCTTATGTAGTTTTGAAGGTTGTCTTCTATTCATCTCCCTCATTGATCCTAATTTGGTGGTAACCACTCTTTAGGTCAATCTTAGTAAAGTATTTGGCTTCTCCTAGACAGTCCATTAGGTCTTCTATCCTAGGGATAGGGAACCTATACCTAATGGTTATCTTATTTATTTCTCTTGAATCATTACATAGCCTCCAAGTTCCTCCCTTTTTAGGTGCCAATACAGTGGGGACAAAACATAGACTAATGCTTTTTTCTAGTGAGACCTTGGCTTAGGAGTTCTTGAATTTGCTTGGAAATTTCCTCATTTTCTTGAGGGGTCATCTTATAGGCTGCCTTGTTTGGAAGGGTATCTCCTAGAATAAAATAAATTTGGTGACTAAAAGCTCTCTTAGGGGGTAGGTTTGATATTTTTCTATCACTTACAATGCCTTCATACTTCTGCAATAGATCCTACACTTCTTTTGGCAACTTTGTCTTCTTAACTTTCTTGTCTACACTTTCTTCCTTTGGCTTCAACACAAATGCAAATCCTACTACCTCTCCTTCTTCTAAGGTCTCTATGAACTCCTTCCCACTAACCATAAGAACATTTGGCCTGATGACTTCATTTCTCCATCCTCTAACAATGACTGTATTTTGAAAGTCACATTGTCCTTCTTGAAAGAATAAGAATTATTTTATCCATCATGCATGACCTATTTGTCAAATTTCCATGGCCTCCCTAGGAGTAGGTGACATGCATACATAGGTAGGATATCACACAAAACATTTTCTTTGTATCTCCCAATTGAAAATTCCACCTATGCGTGTTCATTAACAAGGACATGTTGCCCTTTGTTCAACCAAGTGACTTTGTATGGACTGCTATGGGGTATTCTCTTCATCTTTAGTTTGTTGATTGCCTACTCTAATACTATATTGTTAGTACACCCCAAGTCTATAATGACTCTACAAACCTTTACCATCATCTTGTATTTCACTCTAAATAGTAACCTTCTTTGACTTGGTTCCTCTTTGACTGGCTCCATAATTAATGTCCTTCTCATCATCAAGTTCTCCACTTCTTCTGACTCTAGGGGTATCTTAGGGTGTTTATTTCCCCCACTAGACTCCTCTTGAATATAGTTTACCCTCTTTTCACTTCCATGAGAAGTAGAGCCTTTATTTGGACATCTGTATGTAGGGTGTCCCATTTGATTGTAGTGGTAACACTTCATTATTACAAAGTAAGAACCTCTTCCTTGACCATTGTTTCTTCCTCTCCAACTGCTATTAGAGCTTCTTCCTCTATTGGAGTTTCCTCTACTTGAACTCCTCTCTTACCGCTTAGTAAGCTTGGTCTCTCCTTGAGACTTTGTCTCTGAACTTCTACCACCATATCCACCTCTCTATCCTCTATTGTCTCTTTTTTTGCCTCTACCTTAGGTAGTGCTTGATTCTTGCTTCTTTCTTAGCTTCTCCTCTACCTTTACTTCTATTTGGTGGCATCTCTAAACTGTATCAAGAGTTAAGAGGCTCATCTCATCTTGTATAGTCCACTTGAGACCATTAAACTACCTAGCTACCTTCACCTTCTCATCTTCTACAACTCTTGACCTTATGCATAATCTTTGAAACTCTTCAATGTAAGAGTTCACATCCAAGTCTTTTTGTCTCAGAATTTATCTTCTTTTATGTAACTGAATTTCATAGTCTTTAGGCACATATGCATCTATGGTTTTTACTACCATAGCCTTCCATGTGGTAATGGGCTTCTTTCCCTCCTCTCTCTCATCTTGGATAAATTTACACCAAGTGAGTGCAGGACCCCTAAGTCTAGCCTTAACAACTTTGACTTTTTGAGCTTTCGTTATACCATCACATTCAAAATGGTTCTCAAGTCCTTGAATCCAGTCTAGGACTATTTATGGCTCCATTTTTCTATTAAATATTGGAATTCCTTATAATTCCTTTCCACTTAAGGCCTTCAATGCCTTCAAGTAGGGTTCTTTGAATATGATTGGGTTTGGTTTAGGGACCTCATCTTCTAAAAGTATCTCTTTTTGTTTTCCATCTATTTTGTCTTTAACTTCTTCGGCATTCTCATCTACTTCATCCACTTTTTGTTCTAATTGAGCCAATCTATCTCTGAGAAACCAATTTTCTTATTCTTTCTCTTCCACTTTCTTAGCCAACTCAGCATTGGTCACCATTTTAGAGTCTCCTAGTGACTCCTCTAGTTGAAACATTCACCACAAGCCTATTCTAAAGTGGCTTTCATAGAAATGCTCCAAGGTGTGCTTGCACAAACACTATATAGGAATCTACTGGTCCTATTCTTCCCAAGATCCAAAAAGCACTTCTAGTACCCTACAAGTCTTTTCTCTCCTAGCCTAAGATTATCCTAGCTCAACTCTATGAGTTGGTCTTCTTGTGCTTCACCTTGAGAGCTCACTATCATTCAGGGTACTTTAACTCTTCACTCCTCCTTGGATGACTCCAAGTGTAACTTCTTCACCATATGTTCACAAGTGTTTCAGTGGGTGTATCCATCACCAAAACAACTACTTGGCTCCCAAATGACTCCATTTTAATAGGACATCAAGGCTTTCTCAATTGTGTTCAAGATTGACTATGGGTTTGGCCTAATAGGCCTAATTGGTCTACTAGCACTAAATAGGGTGTTTTTCCCAATTCTTTCTCCAAACTTCTAAATAACCCCCAAAAAAAACTTCACATTCAAATACCCTTTTGGAAAATATTGAATATTTTGGTGGTCTTAGGGTTCTAGGGCCTTCGTATAGTAGTTTCCTAGAATGAAGGGCTAATAAGGCTATAATTGTGCAGTCCACTAATTTCTACCTAGAAATCTACCTAAATGGATTGGCCAATGCCTAATATCACTAGTAGGTGTCTATAGGACCATTACCTCTATGAAACCATGCTTGGTTCAAACTTCCACTCTTTCCCCTATAAATGCACATCAAATCCACTCTATCATGCACCTAGCTGAGCACAGTGAACTCGCCTAGCGCATGATGTTAAAAATAGAAAGCTTTCTCTTCTGAGCTCTTCCTTCCATATACATAAAGTACAATGGATTCTATTGGCTTTAAAACTTGTTCCCACATGGTGCTAGGTTTACACTATGATTGACAAATTGGTTAGTCTGAACTCCAAAGTCTGACAAGGGAACAAGTTCTAATTGATGAGGACCGAGGGCATCCTCCTTCTGCTTCGAGCTCCACATCACTTAGGCGGGTATTGCGTCATCTACACACTCATGACTCTTCTTGAGTTGATGAACAAAAGGCCTGCAGATGCATTACTATGGAATAGTTCTCAGACCCCTATAGGTATCCTGTACCCCAATGAACCATGACCTCATGCAATAACCTGATCTACATGCAATGAGTCTGACAACTAGAGAGAAAGCTCTTACTACTACTTCCAACACAAAAGGGAAAAGATTTCATTTCAATGATTGATGCTGGGTTGAATGGACTCCTGAAGTACCCCAAGTCTCACATAGACTAGTGCCTTATCCAATGGGTAGTAGAGTCAAATACTTCACTGCAATAGGGCTATGAAACAAGAAGACAACACACTCACCCTGACCAGATCACACATTACCAAACCATCTGTGCACCCACATATGCTATCACCTATCCAAAGAAAAGACCTAGGAACAGGCAATACATTAACCAGCATCCACTCGAAGACAAGCATGATGCATCTTTGATACCTCAGCTCATACATATCTAAATACCAGTCCTAGACTTAGTTGCTTCTATGAGAAACAACTCTACTGCAAACACTCACTGGAAATGCAAGCAGAAAAACTATAACACCCTTGATGCTACAATTGTAACACCTCAAGAAACTTACTAAAAACTAAAGATAGAACCAATGAAGAATCAACCAAAAACCACATAGAACCAAAGTAACAATAATTTTTTTTTTTTTTAAATTACAAACTAGAACATATAATCATAGTAACTGCTTCTAAGAGCTTTATAGTTTTCAATTGAATTACATCAGAGTAATAAGAATACTCTTTATTCAAAGACTTAGTTTCAAAACAAAATTTCCTTTTTAACCAATCCTTTACATTCTACGAATAGTTCTGATAACTAATAAACAAGAAATGATCTATTTCCCATAAATCTTAACAACTGCTATCCACTGTCCCATACTCATTGATTTATCCATCTAAAACCTGAAAATCAAGAATAAACACAAGCATAATTGCAAACAAGGCTCAGTCACATTAATTAAGATAATGAATCATCTCCAAAATTCTCCAACCATAAAAGTCAGTATAACATAACAATTATGCAGATTAAATATAGATGTTATTGAAATCTAATAGCATAATTCCACTATTGTTACACCAAAATCAGCAAGCACTATATCTCTTTCTAACAGAAATAAACTCGCAAAGAAAATGACAAGGTAATGATCCAATAGTTCATGGGTGTCCACATAAGGACCTATGCTATGTATCCATAAGGAAACCTCATAGTAATCCATTATGTCTGATGAAACCATAATGTTTTATCTTGTTAATTGAAACCCATATCCCTTGAATTTATAATTATCACTTAATTAAACAACTGACATAAATTCTTTCCCATAAGGATATAGACTAGTGTCAGTCACAACTGACATAAATTCTATCACCACAAGGTACTAGACTAGTGTCGGCCCCCCAATCTAAGGATCACTCTTGCATTATCTCAAAACACTTGATCTAGCAATTAATGATTGAAAAGAAATAAAATACATTATGCAATTTCACTAACACTCCATTTCTATTGCATCAATTATAAAATTGAAACAGCAATCAGAAATCCATTTAGATCCATGTTTCCACAACGTACATACTTAAACATGATGTTTCCCAAAAGAAGAAAAGATCACAATACTTTCTCCATCACAAACCCAAACAAATAATAACCTCCACATTAACTTAGCATTATATCTAAAACTGTACAATAAAAATGTCCATATTGAAATCACGATTCCATTGAATAGAAAAGAACTAAAATATTCATATATCAACTGAATCAACACAACCCCCATCACTTTTAACAAACATACAAGCTTGCCATAAACCAATTAATTATAAACCAATTTTCTATACATCCTGCTCTATTAATTATAAGTTCATACTTTTATATACATGTTGGTGTATGTACATGTATATACCACAGCTTGTGTATACATATACATATCCCAGCAGGTATATATATATATATATAATATATATATATAATTATATAAACTTGTAATTAATAGTTCAGAATGATAAACATAACATTCATAATTTTTTTACTAAATAGAGGATCAAAACAAAAATTCTAATTCTATACGTAACTCATCATTAGTAAAAGTTCAAGTCCATAAATACACATTGGAAAACCATACTAGTCATCTCAGTCCTATCAAAAAACACATCTACTTTATAATATTACTGAATCTACTGATTACATAAAAGGAATAACAGAATAATAAGAACCGTCATCTACATTTTTTAAAAAAAATATCAAAGTGGACTTCCTTACTGACTGGAAAAAAGGGGTGGAAGGGAAGTTGTAAAAGTGGGGTGGGGGGGAATTGGAGTGATAAATGAGGAAAAATAAAAAAAAGATTAAAAGAAAGAAAAAAGAT